>LOJH01023431.1:0-19509 GCA_001685095.1 Ellobius talpinus | reverse complement strand
GAGAGCAAGCTAGCCGCTTTTCCACGGACCTTATTGTCCCACCTTACCTTGGGACAATAATTGTGCACCACCCTGACTGCAAAAGTTCTGAGCCTTTGTCGATGAGAGGTAGTTTCCCTGTACCGGCCACCATTTGTCGCGTCTATAGTCTCGACAATCTCTAATAGGCCCACATACACGAAAGCAAGCCTGCTAATCAGCCTTAGCCAGATAAGGACTTGTTTATCACAGAGAGCACTCGCTGTTGGGCTAGCGGAAGGCGGAAACCGGCACCATCTTTAAGGCGCGGCACTACGCAACTCTCCACACCACTCCTTTTATCAAATGATCCCTGAAGAAAACAGACCAGGCAACTATAGCAATGAAAAGGGAATTAAGGAAGCCACCGCCCCTGCCCCAGGATTTTTGCCACTGCTAGGGCAGAACCGAATCCCTGTTCTTTTGGCACACATGTCTCTGCTCTGCAGAATCAGAAAGAAACAGTAAATTCCATGGAGCTTCAACTCCATTTATTATTATTTAAAAATGGCACTGCAGAATTTCTCAGAGACAGCTGCATGGTACAGCCAGTCAATGTTGCAAGATGATTCATGGGGCAACAGAGCAGGGATTCTTATGGCCACTGTCACTGAAGACAGTCAGGAAACATGGCAGGGTGGAGGGAACACAGAACCCTACTTGGCCCCTGAACTTATCAAACCCACGATCAGGGCTTAGCAGGAGGAGGAAAGCATCCAAAGAGGAAATAGTAAAACTAAAGGAAAAGGCACAAATCCCTGAGGAATATATGAACAAACCAGAGATGAAAGAATGCACCATTGGAGAATCCCCAACTGTCTGTCAGATTTAAGGAGTAGAGCCCATGCTCAGCCATTTACTCCTCGATCAGGAACACCCTGAGTGCCCTGTGGGATTCACTATGCCAGAGACACAGCCCTCTCTCCCTGAGGGATTTACTAGGGGGCAGCCGGAGAAAATATACAAGAAAGAGAATACAGATGTAACCAGCCAGGCAGGAATGAACATATTCTAAAGGGAAATTTGTGTCCCTCCTTTTGGCATTAAATTATTGAGACAATGAACCCCACAAAATTGGCATTCCCCCTGGAATCTCATGCTGAGAGAAGGAAAAGACCGGGTCCCTGGTACCAGCCTTCTTCCTCTCCAAGAAGATTTCTTCCAGTGTCACACCTTGTAAGAACATCTTGCAGAAGAGACCAGCGCCTTGAGAATATGTGCAGGATGCTCCCTGGCTGAGGCTGTTTAACTATGCGCACCCCTCAATCTCTATTTTAACTTCAACCTCATGTCAGGACTCTGAAGATGGACTTGGGAGGAAACGGTAACTTTTTATTTGTTGCTTTTCCCCATGTAGCCACAGTTACTACATCTCCTTTCTCTGCTCTTCCTGATAACCTGATTACTTCATACCACCTATGAGGACAGGTAGTTGAGACCAGGTGTAGTCTTTGACCCTAAGCTCCCCTATATTACAGTATCTACCACCTTGTGGCCGAGGGATCTATTGGTTTCAGTGAACAGACCCTAGCAAACCAAAACTTACTTGAAGAAGATGCTGGAAGGTGTTGCTTCTGACAGAGGAATTATGTCCAACCCATAGTTAGACTTATTCCTTCCGAGAGTACTGTTTTCAGAGTTCCTCATTGTGATTCTCATTCTCCCACTTAAATACCCACTGTAAAAACAAATAGAGGTCGCCACCTCTCATTCTCTCTCATTAAGCCACCTTGCATTGTTAAGTTTGCTCCCATGGTGCTGTAGTTAAGCCATATAGGGACGAATGGGCACCTGTGCCCCCTTCCACTCTTCTTTATCCTCTCTGGGCCCCAGGAGGCTGGCCCACAAGTAAGGCATCATGGGGCTCCCATACTAGGGGGAAGAAGGAGGATGTTCATAGCGCTGGTGGAATCTTTCTGGAGCCCAGCAGTGATTCCTTCCTTCTGACTCCTGTTCCCTCTGTCTTCTGCCCTGTTGGGTATTGGATGGAAGGAATCCCTGCAAGTCTAACACTTGGGTCTTGTCCTGTCTCTTGCAGCTGTCTTCACCCTACTCACACATCTACAAATTCTCTCTTTATTAAACTCCGCAGAAAACAGACCAAAACAACCTCTCTCAATTGAAGAGATCCACCTGCTTCCCACAAGGGCCTTGCTTTCTGATCTCAAAGAAACAGGGAAGGTGGAGAAAGTGAGTTCAGAGGCAGAGGTGAACCTGGGAAAGCCCCAGCTTGCATTTTTGTGTTCATTATATTCAAATAATTAAGACAGCCAATGAAATAAAAAGCTCATCAGTGGCATTTACACATCTTAAGTGAGCAATCACAGGCATTATATAATTAATTTCCACTTACCACTCTCAGCTGCTAAGACTTTTTCTAGATGTCTGGCCCCTGCAGTTTTCAGTGGCAGGCATGGAGGTATCCGCTCTTTGTTATGGATTCCAGGCATGCCAAGAGGTGTCTCCATCAAATCCTCACGGTTGTCTCATTATCTGGCTCTGAGCTGGTGCCCTGTTTCCTGCTTTTCTGACCTTCCGGAAATGCAGCAGCGGCTGATGCTTCAGGGCAATGAGGCTATGACCTTTATGTCACCCAGGCTGCTGCCCCACCCTGGATGACAGTTCTTCAGGCATGCACACACTCAAGCATGCACACGTGCACGCCCAGGAAGTTAGTTGCACAGCATGTACCCTGAATCTGTGCAGCAGCTTCCTGCCAGCATGCATGGAGAACAGCCAGCCTTGACTTGCCTCTGCAATGGCTTCTGGTGGCACTGATCTCCCCCTCTCGAGATACTTTATGGGATTCAAGAGCCTGTCTTGGCTCCCCTCATCGATCCCATGTCCCCTGAAAAAAACCATTTCCCTTCCACCTCGCCTTTCTTTTCCTGGTCTAGTTCCCTCCACGATTTGATAGCTGCCCATAGGGAACAAGCTGTTCCCACTAGAACTGAGCTGGCCATGGCAGAGGAAGGCCTGAAAAGCCTCACTCAGTTCACGTCTTCACACGGAAGACATGCTCCTCACTTCTTTGCTGTCCCCGTAGACTCTGGCACCGTTTGGGGCTCACACAAGGACCTCAATCCATTTTGAATAAGATCCCCACACAAAGGACAACATAGTCATAGATTGTTCAGAACAGTCCCTGTGTCAGTACCAAGAGGCCCCAAGTCCCATGTGAACTGGGAGAGTGGGTCACTCGACTCTGACACATCTTCATACACTTCCTTGGATGGGGAGCTTTAGGTTGACTGAAGGCCTGAGCAATTCCTGCAGGGCAAATCAGGGAAGAGGCTAGGTGGGGATTGAGGCTGGGTCAAAGTCAGCCACTTTATTTAAACCCACCAGAAGCTGCTCTTCCCCTCTTCCCGGCAACTGTAGGTCTGAAGGGAAAGAATTAACTGCATGTGTGGCATAGGTTCATGTGTGTTCATGTGTGTGTATGCTTTCTTATTACTCTCCACCTTCTTCTCGGAGTCAGGTCTCTCACTGAAGCCAGAACTCACTGATTAGAGCTGCCCCAGCAAGCCACAGACCCTTCTTCCCTACTTCCCCAGCACTGGGGTCACGAACATACACTTCCATGAGCCTGCCTGACGTGGGGGTTGGAGATCCAAACTCAGGTCCTTATGTTTGTTCAGCGGGTGCTTTACCAATAGGCCCATATTAAAACTGGTATTCTTGAGAGGCTTCAAACTCAACCAAAAAGGTGTGGTATATACTTGGCCCAGCTCCCATCTCTCTGCAGGGGTAATCTGTGCATGTTATATTACATCAGTCTCCAGTAGAATGGCTCTCCACCTACATGTGAGGTACCTGACAGGCTCCTGTTTGCCATAATCTTTCCTAGTCTTGTTTCCCTGCCTGAAGGCTTATATCAACCCCCCAACAGAGCCCGTGTTTGGGCATGCTTCTGGGAGACTGGCTCCTTCAAGGGAAGACTAGAGAAGCTGAGGCCAGCCATCACATGTGCCCCGGACTTCCTAAGTGTCTGCCTGCCATATTTCCAAACGACCCCTGCGAGAATCTCTTTGGTATATACATCCTACCTGGATCCAGTAGCCCAGCAAAGAAGAGTCTAGCCCAGGCTCCTCTCAGAGGGGCACTGGCCCCATTGCGATTCACAGGCCCTTCCAGCTCTCTCTGGGGGCTGCTTGACCTTGGGAAGTGATTTTAATTAGGGATTGTCCTAAAGGCGATGCAGTAGTGTTCACATACTTTCTTCTCTGCTCACCAGCCCCTTTCACCAGCCCAGAAGTGACGAGCCCAACAAAGTGGTGGCTCACATCAGAGCTACTCTTCCTGATGTCCCTGCTCCTTCTGGAAGCTGCCCCCCTTATTCCTTCCTGAACTCTCTATTCTTTCTGAAATTTTTTATTCCTTATAGAAAGCTCCACTCCTTCCTGAAGCTTCCCCATTGTACCTATGGCTGTCCCCAGGATCCAGCACAGGAGCAGAGGGGCCTGGAAGATGGCTATGTCAGAGGTCTAGGCTGTCTCCTTGAAGTTTTGCTGTGTGGAGGTGGTGTGCTCTGCCGTTCTTCAGAGGTTGCTCATGAGCTAACTGCACAGCCAGAGACAGTTCATACCTCCCTGGGAGCCACCTCTGCAGACCAGTCTGCCTATCCCCGTGTCTACTAAGGCCTCCCCTTAGAGGTCTGGTCATCAGCCCACACTAAGCAGAGCCCAAACTTACACTTGCTCTCACTCTCCCAGTTGATGCTCTCCCGTAGGGTTTCTGTCATCTTGGCAAATGGCACCTGTGTCCCCCCATCACTAGTAGGGATGCATCTTCACATCTTTCCATTGCTTCTTCTCCTTGGTTCACTGTGTTAGCAGATTCATCCACTCTCCTCTCACTTCAGCCGCCAGAGTCCCACTGTAATGCTTTACCCAAAGTACGTGACAGCCCCCAACCTGTCTTGCTGCAGCCACTCATTGCAGAAGGGTGGAGGTCTGTCATAGTTAACTAGAGCTCATGACACAGGGACCTGTGTGAGCCATCCAAGCCACCCTCCCTCCTTCCTTTCCTTGTGGCTCTGACCACATGGCAGGCTCCCTCCCACCTCAGGGGCTCCATTGGTGCTAGTTCCTGTGTTAGAAACAGTGGACCAGAGGGGTTTCTCTACCCCCATAGCCTGAAGCATGCCCCATACCACACCTGATTATTTCCTACTCTTCTATTTTTACCACATAGGGCATTTAGTATGCTCTGTCACCGTTTTTACTTTCTTGTCTCCTGCTTCAGGCCGTAAGCTGTTAGCCTCAGATTCCCCGCCTATAGCACACTGTCCCAGCACACACTGGGCCATGCATGCTTTTCCTTTTCTGCTTAGAAAACACCACACACCTCGCAGCTTAAAGCAACACACACTCATGGTATCCTGGTTTCCGTAACTCATCATTCAGATTGTGCTTAGCAGCGTCTCTGTTCAGAGCCTTGCCGGGCTGAAATCCAGCTGTTGACAGTGCTGCTTCTCATCTGGGGCTCAGGATTGTCTACCAGGTGGCTTGGCTGTTGGCCAAGTTCACTTCTTTGTGTTAGAAGGCTCTTCCTGCTTTCCTGCTGACAGTTGGCTGGATGCTCCCCTCAGCCCCTTCAGCTGCCCTCGTCTCCCTGCCACCCAAGTCCTTCGGGCAGGTCATAGCACAGAGTTCTGTTTGCTTTAGGCCACCAGAGCCCATCTCTGTGACTTGCCCCTGCTGACACCACTGGAGGACTTGAGATCCACCCACCTAAAGGAGGACTTTGATACTGCTTATTATCAGCAATACCCAGAGAAGTATTTGACTGAACAGCTTTCTTAGGGCCCTGGGTATACCCAGAGACCTGGGAGGAGAATCTATCAGGGCTGGGAATCTCACAGGACCACGTTAGAATTCTGCCTACAGAGTGATGGGTAAATATGTGCTGAATGGAATAAAAAGAACTCCTTCCTGGCCATCTATTTGTATAGGCAATGCTTCCAGCCCCATGAGGCTGTCTCTAGATACTAGGCAGGCATTTGTTTCTTTTTAATCTGAATGGGAAATATAAGAAAGAAAGGAGGAGTGTGTTGAGCCTGGTGTTGGGAAATGTAAGGCTAAGGCTCTACTCTGCTACCACCTTGCCGAGAGAACATTAGTCACTCATTTAGCATCATTGATCCTTGGTTCTTTCATCTCTAAAGTGGGTATGAAATACCTGCAACATGGAATGGAAAACCTTAAGTCCATTCTTGTATCCTCATCCATTAACACACACACTGATGCACCTATGTGCCTGTGTATCCATGTACCCTCTCACCCACGCATGCATCCACATACTCACTATCTCACGGACCCATGTACCTATGCACCCATGCATTATCTGATAACAACAAAGAAGGTGGGTGAAATGTGGCAAATTTGATAACTCATCAGGCCTCACCTTGCCCACCCCTATTCCCATTCCTCACAGGAATACAGAGTGCAAAGGAGCCGAGGGCAGTAATCAGACACCCAAGACTGCGGGAAGTCACTCCCAAAAGATCAAGAACAACCTTGAGTGCTCTTTTCAAAGAAAATAGAATCACTTGAGTCAATTTCTCAGCCTCATGCCTGAGCAGGCCAGCCAGGGAAGCTCAGCAAACAACTCTGCTTGCTTGGATTCTCTATATTAGTTCTCATTTTGAAGCCAAATGAAATTTGACAACTCAGGCAAGCCCACAGACATACCAGTCCCTAGAAAGGGGCCAGCAACTTGGCCAGAAGCCTCCCTAGTGGTAGGGGACATGTTCCCTTTGAAACCTTCAGGCTGAAGTAGGCAGCCAGTGATGCCATTGAACAGCATGGTGCTAAAATCTGTCCTGTGTTGCGGAACTCTCCTGTTGCACCAGCAAGTGTTCTTTGGTGACAAGCTAATTCCTCCTACTGCCTGGGTGGAGATCCCTCTCTCCACCTCCTGATCTCATCATCTGGCTCCATCGATCAATTCGCCTCTGAGACCCAGGTCAGCACACTCTGCCAAGGAAGGCTGGGAGCCTCACCTTTACCATTTACCCTGCAGAGACACTTGTTTTAATTTTCATTTGGCTCGGGGCCCATGTAAATGCTCAGTTCTGATCTAATTTCTAATTCATTTCTGTCACCCATCAAATGCACCCCAGCAGGAAGGCTTTAAAGAAGTGGGTTAGAAAACATCCAGTTTGGGCTCCTCCCCTAGTGGGGAGAAGCATGAGCCTTGGGATGTTCTCTCTGTGTTGTTGCATTTGGTTGGCTCCCACCCAGGTCCTGAGATTGACATCCGAGCCCATCCCCTAGAGACACATCCCATCCTGTGACTGTAAGACCTTGTTCTGTTCTAAAAGTGGGACCTCCCTGGTTCACTGCCTGGCAGTGCCCTCAAATGGTGCATACAAGAAAGGGATGCTGAGAGGGAGTGGCTAATTCTGCTGTCTGGGGCGGCTGTTTTCTGAGATGCAGAAAACAAGCAATTATAGAGACGGAGAGAGGGCGAGAGGGACACTTGAGATAAACAGCATTCCAAAAGATGCTTCTGTTTCTTCCAGTGGGAGTCCAGAGAGACGAAGCTGTGGACAGGGAGGAGAGGGCAGCATTTGACCTGTGCACATGGTTTATTCAGCCCACAGAACCTAAACACGTGGACAAATGGGCAGCTCCTGGTGACTGTGATGGAGGGAGGCAACAGCTGCCTCTCCTAGCTCATCATAGGCTTCTTGTCTGACTCATCATAGTCTCCACACCTTCCAGACTCACGACTGACTCACCGCCCCCACCCGCACGGCCTAGCAAGCCTTGGTGGTAATTTAGGATCCTTCAGTATAGAAATGGGATTAAGCTCTCAGATTCCAGAGCTGTTTTGGCTATGCCCTGTCTGGAAGTATCAGCCACAGCTTCCCCGAACCACTCTGAGCATCCGTGAGAAGACCAAGAGACCCACTGTGTGGATGTGCTCTCAGGAAAGAGAACAGATGTTCAGGAGAAGCTCAGCTCTGGCTCACAGCTGCCTCCTTTTGGAACTTGTATCTGTTCCTCCATTTGTTTAGTAAATGCATAATGAATGAAGAGGGTACAAGGAGTGTAGTCCCTGTGGGGCTGAGCAGGCAGGTCAGGCAATCTTAGAAAAAATAATGATGTTTGTTATCTAACTTAGGGCCCTTGAGAGTAGAATAGGGCCTTAATTAAACAGATAAACAGTCATAACCTTGATAGGAGTAGACCCATACTGAGGCCCAGCCTGAGTGGGTACATATTTTTACCAGTGAGATCTCAGCCCCATTACTTGGACCAGCCTCCTCAGCCTGTGTTCTGACTTCAGCACAACCTCCTGCTCATCAAACAAGGCAGTTGCTCACCTCCCCAGAGCTCAGAACACTTACCACAACCTCCAGCTCATCAAACAAGACAGTTGCTCACCTCCCCAGAGCTCAGAACACTTACCACAACCTCCAGCTCATCAAACAAGACAGTTGCTCACCTTCCCAGAGCTCAGAATGCTTACCATGCACAAAAGGGTGGTGGCTGCAGTGATGACAGGAGCCAACATTTTTGTTTTTCCCTGAGCACACAGACCCTGATGTTACTAAAGCTTACTGCATGACTTGGAGCAGCCTTTCCAGAATGTTCCATATTCCAAAGGTTTCATATCAACAATGCTTTCACCTCGTTCTGGGTGCAGTAATAAAACAGTTGAGTCAGGGTAACTTACAGTGAACTGATTTTTTTTAAGATCAATGTTCTGAAGTTCAAGATGAAGGAGCCACAGCTCGATGCAGAGGATCTCCTTGTTGCCTAGCAGGGAGGAGTGTGGGGCACTGAGTGCTGTGGCTTAGATTTAGATCTTAAATGTCTTTGGAAGGTTCCCTGTCTGAGCTATAGGAAAGGGACTTTAAGAGGTGGGACCTAGTAGAAGGACTTCCAGGTATTAGAAGGGCTTAGTGGGCACCAGCCCCCTTCTTCCTCAATTTTGTATTCTAGTCTTGAGGTGAGTGATTACTTCCATACACTACCTCCTTCCCTTCCTTTTCCTCCCCCCTTCTCCTTCTTGAGGCAGGGTTTCACTATGTAGCCCAGGCTGGCCTCTCCCTCACAGAAACCCTCCTGCCTTAACATCCAAAGTACTGAGAACACAAGTGTATAAGACCACACCCAGCTACACTTTCTTCTCTATAAGCTTGGGCATTTCATCACAGCAATGGAAGGTAGATAACACAGCAATCAAACACATTTTTTGATCAGGACCCACTCTTATGATAACACTCAAGGATAACCCGGAGCATTAATCACATCATTAATCTATGCACAAATGCAGAGCCCTGTGACCTAATTGCCTCTTAGAGGCATCGCCTCTCAACACAGTTGCACTGGGGATTGAGTTTCCTGTGAGAATTTTGGGGCCACATTCAAACCTCAGCAAATAGGAAGTGTTTCACTAGTTTAGTCTGGAGCCCTTTTCAAAATCATTGGGAAAGCAAGGGAGGACCTTGGCTCACCAGGGGTGCCCCAAATTTCCTGTATGCTTTTCAGCACCAGAATTTGTCTTTTCCACCTGCTGAACAAGATAGGCACCAGGCCAAGAGGGACAGAGTGTCCTTTCCTATGGCTGCTACTACGCCCTGGAAGGGTTTCCTGGGGCCTTTTTCAGGGACAGCTTGATTCCCAGCTGCCAGCATCAGGCCCTCTTACCTGCGGGCAGGAAACAGCTTTCCCCATCACTCCTACACTTAGCTCCATGCTCCAATTCCAAGAATTTCCTCTCTGACAGATGGCTGGGCAGCTGACCAGGGGAGGAGAGCCCTTTCCTGAGTCCTGCCAGCTTTGTTTATCCCAAACTGGTCACTTTGGCTAGTCTATAAACAAAGCAGTCCAGGCCATCTTTGCACACAGGGTGCTCAGGAGCTGAGAAGCAGGGGCTTTATCCCCCAGGCACTATCAGGGAAGTATGCCTGGGAGCACCCATTCCCTAAGACAATTAGCTTTGTAAGTGAATGAGGCTAAAGGAGGCAATGAGCTACCCATGGTGACTCCACCAGGCTTGAACCATCAAAGTGGGTCAGGACTTCAGCCCATTGGTTGGCAAGAACAGAGGAGACAGTAGAAATACGCAGAACTGAGGTAGGGAAACTGAGGCTGGCGCGGGTCCATAAACAGGCAGGGTCCTCAGGATCCTGCATAGCCCAGCATCTCTAACTAAGGGTATACTCTTCAGGGGGGCAGGTGGATCAGAGCCTGGAAATACAGGAACCAGAGTCTAGTTCTCTGGAGGACGAGGGGGCCAGAGAAGGAGCAGGAGTCCAGTGAAAGGGATGAGTAGGTATCAAAGAAAGGTTTCATTCCATACTCCAGCAAGAAACGGGACTGGTGGTGAAACAGGCAGAAGGTTTAGCACGCAGCCCAATCAGAGAAAGGTAAGAGCAGCAGGTGCAGAGATCTCAGACAGCAGCAGCTGCATCTGGGCCAGATCAGCAGGCGGCTACTGCTTCTCTCCGCAGACGTCGGGGCTGGTAGGCTAGCGATACATAGCCCCTAAACGTGTGTTAGAGGCACTTCTGCGGTAAGCAAAAGAAAGATGAACAGTCCAGCAAGTGGGGCACGGCATCCCGTTCTTCTCCCACATGGCCCTGGTCTGAGTGTCAGGCGAAGGCTCCACTTGCAGAGTCACACATGACAGATGCGAGACAAACTGTCACAGCTGAGAGGTGTGTGTCTGATTCTTGCCCAGCTCAGAGCCACTGGCCACAGCAGGCCCTAGGCCTGAGACAGTGCTTAAGGTAGCAGAGAGTGGCAGGTGTGTGCTGCCTGGAGCACCTAGGAGTTTCCATGTGTGTTCCTTAGGAAACAGCTTGGCAATGAAGGCTGGACAGCAGCAGGATTCAGGCTCTGTGGCTGAGTGAGTCTGGGTGTTATGGTTACTTCTGTCAAGGCTGCAACAATACTTGACAAAAGCAACTCAGAGAAGGAGGGGCTTATTCAGCATCCTGTTTGAGGGTGTGGTACACCGCGGCAGAGAAGTTGCGGCAGGTGCCAAAGGCAGCCACTCACATCACTTCTGCCTTCAGGAAGCTGACCGCGGATGCTGGCGCTCAGCTTGCTTTCTTCTTTTTATTCACTCTGGCTCTCCACTCCATGGGATGGTGCTGCTCACATTTTAGCTTGTATTTTCTCACCATGTTGAACCCAATGTAGAAATTCCCTCACAGGCATGCCCAGAGGTGATTGCAGATCCTGTTAGGTTGACAATCAATATTAGCTATCACACAGAATCGTTCTCCAGACTACTGATGAACAATGCAGCATGCAGAAGCCTCCCCCGGCAGCAACGGAATGCTTGCAGAAAACGGTGCCTCACTACCTGAACCTCTAGGTTACTGAGTGCCATTGTCGGTGCTGTGCATGGGTAAGCTTGGTCCCGCTGGGCAAAGGACAGGGGTAGGCAGCAGCAAGGTGCCTTGGCCTGAAGCAGATCAGGGAAGGCTGGGGCTCACAGCTTACATGGCTGGTTGTGCAAACACCTTTAAGCTGTCTGAATATTGGTTATAATTCCATTAGCTACATGGGATTCTCTAAGCTTCATAAAACAAGGCTTTTGGACTGTTTTGCCTCTGCCTTTTTAATTTTTACAATTATTCCAACTTCATGCAGAGCTCTTGGTGGTTTTACAGCCTGGAATGAGTATCTCTTGTGTAGGCCAGCATCTTCAAAACATTAAACGATGTTTAGGCAGGCTCTGGGCCAGAGAATGTTGGGGATTTTTCAAGAAGATGTAGGAGAACCTAGCAGCTGACAGCAAGGAGCCCAGGAACAAGGGTTCTACTTCATCATTATATGTGACTATCTTTTTTTTCTTTTCTTTTCTTTTTTTTTGAGACAGGGTTTCACTGTGTAACAGCCCTAGCTGTCTTGGAACTAGCTCTTGTAGACCAGGCTGGCCTCGAACTCACAGAGATCCGCCTGCTTCTGTCTCCCGAGTGCTGGGATTAAAGTCATGCGCCACCACTGCCCGACAACTATCTTAACCAGCCATGGTTAAGTGATAGTGACCCATAGTTCTGCAGTCAGGATTTGAAGGTGTCTCTAGGTAGGTGATAAAAGGCTTGGAATGGGGCTCAATCTGCAGTTTGTAAAGCCTTATACACCACTGATTACATGTGTATACATGCTCACTACTGCATGATTGTGAGTATGCAGGGTCTCATCCACACAAAAGCAATCACACATGCATACACATAGATGGTTAAGCATGCCCAATCATGCACATGAGTACATGCTGTGGGATAACGCTTCTGTACACTGTGAATATATGTTGTTCTCATTGCTCTCAAAAGCTGCTTTGGCCTATAGCAAGGCAGAATATAGCTAGGCAGGAAAGCCAAACTGAATACAAGGAGAAAGAAGGGTGGAGTCGAGGGGGATGTGAGCCCGCCATCAAGAAACAAGATGCCAGTAGACCAGTAAAAGCCACAGCAGTGTGGCCATATATAGATTAATAGAAATGGGTTAATTTAAATGGAAGAGCTAGTTAGTAATAAGTCTGAACTATAGGCCAAGCAGTTTGTAATTAATATTAAGACCCTAAGTAATTCTTTAGAATCAGCTATGGGACAGGGTAGGACAGAGAAACCTCTGTTTACAAGTACATATGCATATATACACAAACATACACTATACAGAAACACACACACACATACACCAATGTTTTCCTGGTTCAATGGTTACAAGATTATCCATGGCTGATAACTCTTGAATCAACTCTCAAATCTCAAAGCATCTGTGCCACATGTCTCTCCTTACTGAGCCCCAGGTAGACTCCAGTGGAGGAGACAGCCCAGCCTGCTCATGTTCCTTATTTCTCCTACTTCACTGCCCAACGTTGCTCTCTCCAGAGGGAATGGAGTTAAAGACAAATGAGTCTTTTGGAGTCAGAGAACTGTGCAGCATGGGAGGCAGCCTGTCTACAGGCTAAGGCCATAGGTTCTGCAGCTATGCAACACAGGTTCCACTGTCACCCCTGGGTTATTCTGGAAAAGTCACTTTGCTTCTCTATGCCTGTTTCCTTGTTATGTAAAGTCACTCTGATGGTGGCTCTCACCACTCTCATGGGGAATGATTAACTTACGGGACACACTTAGAATGGCCTGGCACAGAGAAGTGCTCCATGAGCTGGGGGAAGGACTGTCTTCTCCGGGGGTACTAGAGGCCACTCTAGCTGAGGACCAGGCTGGACAAGCAGTCCGACTTCAGGGATCAGTTGGGTAGGAACTAGACACCCAGAGACCAATCTGAGCACCTTTCCAGCCAGTCTGCCTGGTGTCTTCTGGTGGAGCAGAGCCTGGATCCTAGGCATCCCGTACCTAGGAGGGACTGAGGTCCTAGTCAATGTTGGAGCTTCCAAGAACAGGCCCACCATTTTCAGGTATGTGGCTATCACTTCAGCTCTGGTCTGTCTTCTTCTGGAAGTGCTGAGAAGCATGGCTGTCCAGGGATAACCAGGTAATATGTCATCAAACTCCCCAGTAGCATGAAAGAAAGAGACACCAAGGCCAACGGATTGAGTTCCTTATCCATTCTTCTTGGTTGTGTGGCCATGAGCCCCGCCTACCCTTGTTTTTCTGTTAACCTCTGAAACTTAGCTCCATCATTGCTTCTGTCTATCCTGGGGGCTTTGTATTACTCTTCTATCTGCAAAACTGACCAAATGATTCCCACCAGCTACACACAAAGGTTCTGAGACGACCAGTGCTGGGTTGCTCTTCTGTCTTGTCATCTCTTGCTAAATGTCATCTGTCATTCATGCCCAGCTAAAACATAATGTGGTAGGAGGGACATGGGGACACTGAGACGCTCCTTCATCCAGCCTACTGTATGGGATGTAAAATGAAGGACCACTTTCTGGAATTAAATGGCCCTACTTTTGATTATTAAGTCTTAGAAATAAGTAAGCGTTAGGGGTCTCTCATTCTCACAAGACAGCTATGCTACTCACGCGTTCAAGCACTGAAACCCAGCCCAGGGCTGCGTAGCCGTAGGCTGTCATGTTCACACACCATGAAGACAGGAGAACTTGAGTGGGGGCTGAGCAAGGAGGCAACTGTGGAGGAAGGAGGAATTCAGCTGACAAATGAGGGTTCCGGTCTGGTTCTGCCGTGTAGACAGGGGCATGGCCAGGCTTCTTCTGCCTTCTCTAGCCTCAGCTTCCTCCCAAGAGTCGGTGCGATGGTTCATCATCACTGTCAATTTGGCTGGATTTAAAATCACCATGGAAACACTTCTGGGTGTGTCCGTGAGGGTAGTTTTGGAAAGGTTTAACTGAAGAAGGTAGACTCACCTGGAAGGTGGGTGGGACCAGCCCCTAGGCTGGGTCCTTGGTTGAAAAAAATGGACAATGTAAGCTGAAAACTAAACATTCATCTCTTTCTGCTTCCTGAGCACAGATGCAGTGTGGCCACTGCCTCATGCTGCCGACACCACCATGGCTCCCCACATGATGGGCCAAAGGAAACTCCCTTCCCTAAACTGACCTGGAACTGTTCCATCACAGCAACATGGAGATTCACTCAGGGGGTCAGCTAAAGCTGATGGACTGGGTTTGAGTCTGCAGGCTCTTAGTAGTCTGTCTGTCATTAGGACATTTAGGAACAGCTCTGTCCCACTGGTCACTTGCATCCTACCTAGTTCTATGTCATCTCCTGGCAACAAATATGAAAGACTTCATGTGAGCAAGAGAGATCACAGTCTGGGAGAGGGGGATAGGACCACCAAAGCCCTTGAGGCTGAAGCGACATGCTGAAGCCACGAACCATGAGGACATGCTGAAGCCACCATTCTCTGGTCTGTAAGCAGAAGAAGAGAGCAAAAGTGTTGTGGATGGGTGGAGGCTGAGCAAATGTCTGCCAAACCAGGAGCAGACCGAAGCCTCCAGGGAATGGGATTCTTAAAAGAGGAGTTGACATTACCATTCCTTTGATGTGCTTAATAACAAAGTAAAGATTAACTTTAAAATTTAAGTGGCAGGAAAGAAGGGCATGATTCTTATGTTTATCAAAAGAGGATCTGAATTCATAGATGAAACAAACAGAGTACATGGAAAGGACCCCGATTTCTGTTTGTTTCTTGGAAGTGGGGGTAGGCAAGCTGCGGACGGGATGCTAGCTGAAGGGCTGGCGAGGGGATCTGAAAGAATCCCTTCACCCAGAACCTGACTCTGAACCTGGGGCAGGGATACTGTAGGCATGAATAAGCTCACAGAGCTCAGTCATGTGATCTGAGAACCTGCTGAGGGAACCAATGAGTGAGTGGACAAAGAAAATCAAAGGCAGAGATAACTCTATTGTATGAGAACCCTGGTCCCCTGCCTTTAGAAGCCTGAGGTGAAAGCCCAGCCACAGCTGAAAACACTGGCCCACTGCAATTCACAGCAAAGCCCAGGAGGCTCAGAGCAGGTTCCTGTCATTTTCTTGAAAAAATTAAGAGATGTCAGGAGCCTGGAAATGTGACTGTAGAGCTGAGCCTGCAGGGTGTGGCTGGTCAGGAGGATTACTTGCAGAAGATAGGTTACACTGACCA
Organism: Ellobius talpinus; assembly: GCA_001685095.1. Lineage (NCBI taxonomy): Eukaryota > Metazoa > Chordata > Mammalia > Rodentia > Cricetidae > Ellobius > Ellobius talpinus. The sequence continues at coordinate 3,949 of LOJH01023431.1, read as the reverse complement.
AGGCAGGGAGGCTTTGTGGTTCTCTGGCTCTGAGTTCAGGATAAGCTGGGGTCATAGCAGGAAAAGGCCCCTTCCTGCTCTGCATTCTATCCTCCCCTGCATTCATGCCATATCCCTGGGTAGCAGCAAGTGGCTCTACCCCACCCTTGGAGGGAAGCAGAGCCTGGCACAGCAGGCTTATCTACCGCAGCATGAATAGCAACAACAGACATGGAGACAGAAGGTTTCCAGGGCACTAGAGTGCCACCATACAGACTCCATGTCTTGCCCGGATCTTGAGACTCCAGATTCACGCATCTTTTCATCAAATCGATGTATGTTGAGTCCTTGCAAATACTGGGCACCAGTCCTCATACAGGGGATACAGTTGAGGCAAAGATGCTTCACTTTCCTGGAGTTTTCACATTGGGCAGGAAGGTGTGTGTGTGTGTGTGTGTGTGTGCATTTGTGTGTGTGTGCGTTTGTGTGTGTGCGTGTGTGTGCATTTGTGTGTTATAGTGTACAAATAAATTAGTGAGAGAAGCAGCTACGTTTATTCCACCCAAGGGCAATAGTGCTACAGAGGGAAAGGAGGGAGGGTGCAAAGCAACAAGGACACAGGGACAAGGACCATCATTTAAACAGTATGGGTCACTGTACCCCAAGGAAGGGCTCGAGAGAAGACACCCTAAGGAAGCAATAGGGGAAAATATGAGCTGGGGATGAGGGTGTGGCTGGTGGAAGGCAAGCATATATCAATATCCCGAGGCAGGAAGGAGCCTGGCATAGAGCTCCGTATTGCTAATGACAAGTAAACACTGACTTGTTCCAACATTACGACTGCTTACAAGGGAGTGACAGCATCCGAAATAGAAGCCAGTCTCTGGAGTAGCAGAATTGGTGGAGGAAGCAGCTGAGGGGGTTGAGAAGATGAACTGAGGCCCCTCGACAGGACCACTGACAGAGCCTTGGGCACTGGACTTGGAGGAGCTAACAGTGTAGCGGCTTGGATAGAAATATGGTTCCCCCCCTTCTTACTTGAGGAAGCCCAGGCTGTAGCAGAGAAGGTGGGTAGAAGAAGTAACAGCTTGCATAGATGTACGCTGATGAGCTTGTGACAGTCCCTGCCTGAGTGACAAGATGCCCGACAGGGACAGCTTCACAAACAGAGACTGCTCAGGCTAGAAACACAGTCAGTGGGTCAGATTGAGCCACTATACACAGAGCCCATGGCGACACTGGGAAGGAGGGCTCCGTGAGGAAACCATTCCCATGGCTCTGCACTGCTTGATTTAGAATCTTAAAAGCCCAAATTCTTCTATCATTCCTTATCTCATCCAAGACTTCGAACAATCCCAGAGGTAGGAATAAAACATCTCAATTCTACAGATAAGGAGAACAGGGTTCACACAGGTTAAGAACACATTGGCGGAAGACTCTAGAGAGAGCTGGAACTGCAAAGCTGGATGGCCGAGTGTTCAGCTCTGCCATCAGTGACTGAGGCATCGGTCACCTCCATCAGCTGTGCCATGTTACTATTGCCTCTTTAGCCTGTACCCTACGCTGCCACTTACACAGAACCTTTGTTCCCATTGCCCCTTGCTGTCCTCAGAGGCTCTGTCAGACAGATAGGGCAAGGAGTGGCTGAAGGTCCCCACAAGGCACCTAAGAAAACCAAAGAAAGAAGTGACCAAAAGGGGACCTTCCTCCTTCCTCCAGGTTTTGGACTTAAGACTTGAGCTCACAGGTCAGGCTCCTGCAATGTTTATGGAGCTGAGCTGAGTCCTGATGATCTTGTGACAGTCCCTGCCTGAGTGACAAGATGCCTGACTGGAGCAGCTCCCCAAACAGAGACTGCTCAGGGTAGAAACACAGACACTGAGCCAGGCTGAGGCACTAGGAAGTGACTTTGGACCAGCGGTTCACCCGTTCTTAGAGTGTCTCGCTCCTATCTGTTTTCTACCTTCAGCTGGCCAGGACCATCTCTCTGCTACTGGTCACCTTCCTGCCAATCCCACACAGGGCACTCTAGTCTTAGACCCCTACTGCCACAGGGTGCTAGGACTGAGACTACCACTGTGCGTGCCTTCTACACCTCTGCTGCCTCCAGCTAGCTCACCATGTATCCTCTGTTCCTCTGGACTGGGGAGCAGATGAACCCTTTGTTCTCTTTGGCATCTTCACCCCAGATCCATCTTCTGCTTCTACAGAGCCCCTGCTTAGTGCCTCTGGTGCCAGGGACTCAGGTAACCCCCCTTAAGACCTATTTAATCACTACAGAAATGGCCTGGATCCCAGCTCCCCTAGTTCACCAAAGTGCTTTTGAAATGTGCTCGGGGTCTTGAAAACAGCCTGCCTCTAAAGGAGAGAGAATAGATCAAAATACAATAGAATTGAATGCCATAGCACAGAATACAATGGGAAACAGCAGAATGCTTTGTGCAATGTTAAGAGTAGGCATTGTTTCTTAGAAGTTTTGCTTCAATCAGGGATGGTGTATACAGGGGCGTGAGTAGGAGTTTTATCCTGGGTCAGATGGAAACTTTGCTGTAGATGATGATAATGCTGTAAATTTTTATTTTGGGGAAATACTGCTCCAGCTCCTTACCTTAGCTGGTGATCTTCCTCTGGAGTCAAATTCCTCATGGTAAATTTCCCTCCTTGATTCCCTCTCTGCATCTGGCTTCTCATATCCAGCCCCAGCCTTGCGCGACCACTGCTATTTATCAAGGCTTCCAGAGTCAGATATTCCAGACCCAGGGGCTTTTTCTCAGACTCCTTATCATCCACCTGCTTGCGGGTTAGGGCAACCTAGAGCTCTTTCAATCCACGGGAGATAACTAGCTTCTGATTCCCATGGCTCCTATTCCGTCAGCACCTATCACTGCCCACCCGCTCCTCCCTGGTCCTGACTCTCTCATCTTCAATACCCTTCTTACGTGTCTGGGCTCTTACTCTCTGATCTTCTCTTTGGACACCCTGTCTCCCCGGTTGGGGCTTCCTTACTCAACATATGAGGCTCTGGTTCAGATCCCCTGCTGTCCTCTGTGCAGCTCACTGTGCTGGTCTTCCGGGAAAGGAGCAGGGCTAAGTAGGGACACCACTGATGAGATCAGTTCAGTTACAAGGTTTGCTTCACCACTTTTGGCAGGTGAGGTACATGGGGCAACTGCCACCTTTGCTTCACACAGGAAGTTATTGAGGGTTAGCAGAGAGGGTTTTTCTCTGTCACTCTTCCTCTGCAGGGATCACCTTAGAATACACAACTTCTCACTTCAGCCTTCACAGTGCACAGTGACACTTAACTGTGCAGAGAGTGAAGGCGTATCTGGTCTATTCATCGAGGCTGCCAGTCAGAGCCATGGATTGTTAAGGATGCTTTAAAAACAGCAATTTCCAGACTCTGCTTAAAATTAATGAGGTAGAATCTCATGGGAGAGCTTTTGGGCAGTTTAAAAATTATTACTATCATTTGTAGTAGTAGTAATAGTAATAATAATAATAGCTACTATAATAATTATTAGAGTGGCATTTCATTTGTATTTTAATAAATAAAGCTTGCCTGAGGATCAGGAAAGTACAACAGCCACACTGGCCAGCCTTATAGATCAGGCAGCAATGACACACACCTTTAATTCCAGTAGCCACATGAGCTTGCCATAAAAACCAGGCAGTAATGGTGCACATCCTTAATCCCAGAACTAGAGAGGAATATACAATGGGAGGAGACAGCTCTCAGGCTCAGTCTCATTCTGAGGTTTCCTGGAGGCAGGATCACCATTTTGGACTGAGATAGAGGTAAAAGCCAGTGACTGGCTGCTTTGCTTTTCTGGTCTTCAGGTTGAACCCAATATCTGTCTCTGAGTTTTTATTAGTTGTGCTTCAAATTATAATAACAATAATTATTATTTTGACATGACATCTGATGGAGGAGGGTCATCTGTCTATGTGTTACTTTCATTGGTTAATA
>LOJH01023430.1:2937-18713 GCA_001685095.1 Ellobius talpinus | reverse complement strand
ACATTTCTCTGATTCTTGTGCCTGCGCTAGGGCTCCTTTCTTGTTGTTGGGTTGCCTTGTCCAGCTTTGATATGACAATTTCTTTTTCATCTCATTAACATTGTTTGTAATGTTTGATTGTTATCTCTTAGAAGCCGGTTCTTTTCTGATAAGAGACAGAAAAGGAATTGGATCCGTAGGGGAGGGAAGGTAGGGAGGAACTGGGAAAAGTAGGGGAAGGGGAGACTGTAATCAGGATATATTGTATGAGAAAAGAATCTACTTTCAATAAGAGGAAACAAAGAATGGTAGTGAAAGCAGAAGAGGGACTATTGGGGACTGGGAAGGGGCTTGGGGAAGCAGGAGAAGACATAAAAAGTGGTGAATTCGATCAATACATAACATATGCATTTATGGAAATGTAATAAAACCCACTAATTTATACCATTAGTGTGTGATAGGTATTGTACCAACAAAAGAAAAATTAATCAGGTTGACTTATATAACTAAGATATTACACATTCACTGTGAAAAACAAAAGCAATCTATCTAATGGCCCAGAAAACAGTTTCAACAGTTCACAGGAAACCTAAACAATAAACTCGCTGGAAGCTCAGCACAGAGCTCACATTTCTAACAGGGCTCATCAGTTCTTAGTTGTGTTTAACAGGGCTCAACAGAGCTTAGCTCCTGTTTCTGAGCTCTTATGGAGAGGAGAGTGCTTCCATCTGCCTCATGAACACAAACAAGAGTCTGGACATTTCACTTCAGTCAGTGTTCTTTCTGGCGATTCCACGTGACACAACAAAAATATGTGTGTGTAGCGTATCTTACATATAAACACCTCCCTAAATCTATGGGAGCTGAAGTATAGCTCTGCAGCAGAATTCTCACCTAATATGCATGAAACCATTTTGTCTTGGTCACTGTTCTCGCGCTGTGAAGAGACACCATGACCAAGGCAATTGTTATGAAGGGAAGCACTTAATTGGGGCTTGCTTACAGTTTCAGAGGTTGCATCCACTATCATCATAGCAGGGAACATGGTGGCATGCAGGTAGACGTAATGCTGGAGAAGCAACTGAGAGTTCTACATCTGGGTATGCAGGCAGCAAGGAGAGAGAGAGAGAGAGACACTGGACCTGGCTTGATCTTTTGAAATCCTAAAGTCTACCTCCAGTGACACACTTCCTCCAACAAGGCCACACCTCCTAATCCCTCTCAAACAGCGCCACTCCCTAATGACCAAGCACTCAAATATACGAGCCTAGGAGGGACATTCCTATTCAAATCACCACATCTAGGTTCAAACTCCATTATCACCGAATAAGGAAGTGAAGTATAAAAGAGTCAGTAAGTAGCTAATATTTACATATGTGTGTATTATGCTGATATATTTGTACCTCTTTATGACATGGATCAATCTTGCCTCTTTTGTGTCCTTAATAATGAGACATTGGTTCTTTCTGTTTAACATGTATATACTCAACTGTGCAATTCCAGTGTATATTACTCTGATCCATGACTAGTAAACTTTTCATAAAGCGTTACTATACGATGAAGATTAATTTAACACCAATGCTCCTGAATGTAACACAGTTTACTGCGGAGTGTGCCTTGATCACCGGGCTGACTCTAGGCATGACTGAATACCATGCCCGCCCACGACATTGCTCAGCAGTGTCCAGCTGTGTCATGCTACCCTGCATGGCTGAGGAAATGCTCAAAATCCAGAATCTGAAGTTTAGTTTCTACTTACTTTATTGCTTTAGCATCAAAAACATCAAACAGACAGCTGTTGAATGGACGCTCTAAGCTGGGGATGACCTAGGGTATAGCTGCATCAGATTCTAACTTTTACATGGGAAACAGCTTGAGTAACAAGAGTGCAGTGCTGATGGGCAGTTCTTTCTGCCTTTCATCTCGACAGACTCCACTTAGGTAAAGTTCCTTATCTGGGCAACCTTTCTCTTACATCTCCGTCAGCAAGATCAGTTTCTGCTTTGGTAGAACATTGAAATTCTCTTGACATGCAGGTTCAGTTTTTTTCGTGGTAAGGCAAAATTAATTTTGGAATTAAAGTTTTGTGATATGAGAGGCTTGGCTCAGGCTTCTCATGCTTACAGTGGTAAAGTAAGTGGTTAGTGCTTAGCTAAATCCTCAGTCTCAAACCTTAAATAGCTTCATTTCAAACACTTAACTATGTGAGTTATTACTTTGTTCACATCCTTATTCTAAATTTTATTTCATAGACAATCACATGATGTTATTAACATTATTTACTGCTAACTTGTTTTAGTGCTAATCTGCTATAGCAAGTAAACAGAACCTTAAAAAGTGTTAATTAATTTAGATTAATGTACGTGCTTTATTTTATCTTCCAGTTTGTCCTTTATTTTATGCCATAGGAGAATTACAGTATCATTGAACACTAGACTTTTTAACAGGGAGATGATCTATGAAATCAATAAATTCTAGATCACTCACCCCGTTAATTTAACCTTTAGTTCTCCACGGCGTATAATAATAACTGCAGAAAGGCCAAACTTGAGCTCTGCTGATGTGGGTCTCTGCAGGAACTGAGAGGACTGATGTCTGGGGTTCAAGGGGATGCTGAGATCCCAGGAGTTTGCTTCCTCATTTGGAATTGAGGTTGAGAACTGGGTTCTCGTAGAGTTCTATATATTACAGCTAAATCATTTACTTTATCTATTGAATAAAATTTATTTTTGCTTCACCCAATTGCATTTTTTGTTTAATTACGTTATTGTCAGGTTATAATAACACGCACATATTTTACGTTATAGTGTGGTTTCAATAGTAATAATTCATTTATTAAAAAACATCTCCTTTCTCAACTTTCAGAATTACTTTTTATGCTTTTGACATTTCCATCATGGCTGATTTTCATCTGTAATCTTACTTTGCTCTGTATGTGTGTTGCCAGGGAAACTATCCCAAGGTCTGCATTTTACAAATTGTAGTATAAATTACAGGCTATTACAATCGTTATGTTACCATTCTGCTCAGAGTACTGCGTTTTCACCTGTGGCAAACGTTATGACTGCGGTTTAGTCCCAGAGCGTTGGGGTAGTTTGGTGTAGGAGTAGGGTCAGTTGTGCTGTGGTTTTACCCTCAATCAGTGCCCTGTAGAGATAAATTCCAGCTGGGTAGCATTTAACGGGCGCTTTTAAGTTTACTTTGAATGGTCACATCTCTAATTAAGGTTCTTGATTGTGCTTTAATTTTCCCTTAAATATAACACTTCACCAGATTCCTTCAGAAATATAATTCCACACATTGGTTAAACCTTTGTGTTAGGTAATATGCTAGGTGAGTCAGATATGCAAATGAATATTAAAATACAATATAGACCATTATTTAGAGACCTGCAAAGGAAATAAAAAACAGTCAGTGTATTTAAGGCTTAATGTACTTGCATGGAGAAAATGGGTGCTTTTGTTAACAAAAGAAGCTGAGATTCTGATTAAGAGTGAGAAAGAAATCAATTCAAATATCAACAAAAACCCAAGAAAATTAATCAACACAAATCTACCAAGTCTGGGCTGGAGGAACATAAGTAAATAGTGTTACTGTAAACAAAAAAATAAAATGTGACTGTTTAGTGTTTGGGTTGAAGTTAGATTCTTGAGGAAATTCCTGGCAGATGGTGAAATAGCGGAAGCTCAACATTCTCCAGAGAAACTTATGCTGCGGAAGTCTTCTTTCTTCCTCTTGAACTCTGATCTTCCATTATTGCTCTCCAAGGGTCTTCTGAGAAAGATGTTGACAAATCCAGATTATAGCCATCTGCCTCCACTGGGACAATAAGAGAGTATCAAAAGATTAGGCAATGAACAGGAGAGACATGGACCCAGCACCCTTAGAGAGAATACTAAAATTCCAAACAGGCTGTGTGAAAAGAGATCACTGCAAGTCCTTTTTACATGCATAGTTGACTTTATTTTGCCCTTGAACACAGATATGAGGAGAGCTACATTAGGAGAACAGAAGCAAGCAGCGAATTGAGGTGTCACTTTCCCACATGTACTCAAATGCAAACAAACAGTAAGACGGCAGAAAGTACACGTGTTAGCTTAATGAATGTCCTGAAATTTACTGAAATTTATCGTGTTATTGAGCAGTAAGTTCAAAGTCAATCTGGGATCCAGGAAACCTTACATTATGTTGCGTTGAAATTTACTGAAATTTATCGTGTTATTGAGCAGTAAGTTCAAAGTCAATCTGGGATCCAGGAAACCTTACATTATGTTGCATATTCTACTTTTCATACTGTATTTGTCTTAGTCAATGTCCTATTGATATGAAGAGACACCACGACGAGAACACCTTTTATAAAGAAAGGCATTTAATTTGGGCTGGCTTACAGTTCACAAGTTTAGTCTCTTATTCTCATGGTAGAAGCGAGGCAGCACACGGGCAGACACGGCACTGGAGAAGGAGCTTGAGAGTTCTACGTCTGGGTCCACAGCCAGCAGAAAGAGAGTGTGCCACTGGGCCTGAATTGAGCTTTGGAAACATCAAGTCACATCCCCAGTGACACGCTTCCTCCAGCAATGCCACACCGACTCCAACAAGACCACATCTTCTAGTCCTCTCAATTAATGTCACCCCCTATCAGCCTATGGGAACCATTTCCATTCAAACCACCACAATATTCTTCTATGTTGCCTTTTTTATTCATCACCAAGAGATAAACAAGGTCTGGACACTTTGGTCTAACCAGAAAGTGACTAGTTATTTCCATAATATTCATGCAACTATTGTACCCACTGTTATCCTGAGAGGCTGATAGTTATTGTAGTTCACAGGATCTGGGTAAAACTGTAGGTCGTTTCTCTTGCCCACAAGCTTATACAGCACCTTCCAGGTTAGGAAAGTTGTCTGGTAGAAGGGAAGCTTCTGGGTCTGTAACAGCCCGGTTTGTCTATTTTCTGTGGTCCAAATTTGCGACGTCCTCAGCAAGATTTTTATCGTAAAGTTTTGGTGTGTCACCAAGAGCAAGAACCTGTATTGCTTTGAGGGTCTCCGTGCTTTCCCTGACTAAAACCTCTCAAGAAGGTGTCCCATGCTCAGCAACAGGCTTCTGATTCAACTAGTTCCTTGAACTCTTTATAAACGTATTTGGATCCTTATGAAATGTAGCTTTGTGCATCCCCTTTTCAAACACTTTTTTCTGTGTTATCTTCCTCCTCTGCCACCCTCACTGCTTCTTCATAAGTAGCCTTCTATCATGACTCCCATTTCCTCCCTAATGCCACCTGTATTTTGTTATTCTCCCCTCCTTAAGTTCTCCCCACTCTCATGGTCTCTCCCTAGTTTCATGCCTTCTATAAGTACTCCAAGCAAATGCAAATATAAATATTTGGAGCAAGGATCCACATCTGAGAACATGTGGCCTCTGCCTTGCTGGGTCTGGATGATCTCATTCAATATGGTTTGAAATTTAGCATCAACTTTTGTTTCACTTTTACTTATAGCTAAATCTACATAAATCCCATTTTTGTTAAACTTTTAGGGTTTGATGGATGTCTTGACTGCTTCCAATGCATGGCCATCGAGAATCTATGTGATCACAGATGTGCAAGTGTCTCTGTAACCAGAGATTTTGGGTAGATGCCCAGGAGCTGCTAGAGCTACCTCATATGAAAGATTTATTTTCAGTTTTCTGAAGCTCCACTCTGATTTCCATAGTGGCTGCAACAGGTTGTATTCCCACCAACAGTGAGTAAGGTGCCCTTTTCCTAGCTCTTTATCAGCGTGTGCTGTCTTTCTTTTCCTTGATCTTAGGCATTCTTCCTGGAGCAGGATGAAATCTCAAATTAGTTTTACTTTATATTTCCCTTGTTGGGAGCTGTGAACCCCCAGATCCTGAAACAACTGGTTTTCCCCTGATCTGAGTGCCTACAGGTGCTCTGAGCACAAGACCCTCAGAAGTTCCTGATGGCTGGGGAATGGTTTCTGGTGCGTTTGGCTGGGGTGTGGCTATCCCTATATAAGCTGCCCCTGACCACAATAAAGGGGGCATTCTTGGGGGGCATTCCTGCATCAAGGATGACCCGTGTCTCTGTCTCTCTCTGTCTGTGAGTCTTTGTGTGTTTGATTCTCCAGCCCCTTGCTCGGTTCACGAACTGTATGGCAGCACATAAAGCGCAAACAGGCATGGTGCGCCGCATTCCCTGATGGCTAAGTATGATGAACACTTTAAAATATTTCTTAACCACGTGTATTTCTTCTTCAATGAACTCAGTCCAGTTCCATAGCCCTTTTAAAAAATAAGGTTGTTTGTCCTTTTGGTCTTTAGGTTTTTGGGTTATTTATGTGTTCTATAAATTAATATTCTGTCAGATATATAGATGTCAAAGATATCTATCCCATTCTGAAGGCTGCATTTTCAAATAATTGATGGCTTCTTCTGCTACACAGAAAGTTTTTACTTCCATGATATTCCATTTGTTGGACTTACTTCCTGTGCTATCAGAGTGCCGTTCAGAAAGTCCCTTCCTGTTGCAAAGTGGTCAAGTCTATTCTGTACTTTCTCTTCTATCAGATTCAGGGTATTAGGTCTTACACTGAGGTCCTTGATCCACGCAGTATTGAATGTCAAGCAGGGTAAGAGGAAAGGATCTAATTTCAATTTTCTTCATGTAAACACCTATTTTTTTCCACAGCACCATTTGTTGAAGATACTGTTTTTCTCCAAGGTGTATTTTTGTATCTGTAAAAAAACATCAGGTGGTTCTAGAAGTCTGGGCTTATATCTGGGTAATTAGTTCTATTCCTCTGATCTGTAAGTCTTGTTTTTTATGTCAATACCTTGATGTTTATATTACTATGTGTCTGGTATATAACTTGAAATCAAGAATAGTGATAGCTCCAGCAATGTCTTTAGGGATTATTTTTGGTATTTATGGTCTTTTATGGTTCAACATAATTTTAAGATTGTTTTCTAATGTCTGCAAAGAATTGCATTAGAATTTTGATGGCGGTTGCATTGAATTTATTGAGTATTCTTTTCTATAATATTTAATCCTACCAGTCCACGAGCATGGAAAATCTTTCCATATTCTTTGTCTTCTTTAATTTCTTTCTTGATTTTAAGAGCTTCATAACAGGAACCCCAGTTGGTTACTATAAATTTGAGCAAAAACTGATGGCTTACATACCTCTAGACCTTAGAGAAGAAATTGGTATTCTTTTCTTAAATACGCACAGTATCAAACTGCCTTCCAAATCTTCATTCATTTTCTTAGTTAGGATTAGATTGCTGTGATAAAACAACCATGACTAAATAAAAGTAACTAGGTGAGGAAAGAATTTATTTGGCTTATATATTCTGAATTACAGTTCATTAAAGAAAGCCAAGATAGGAACTCAAATTGGCAAGAAACTGAGGCAGGAGCTGACACAAAGACCATTGACTTTATCCCAATGACTTGCTTAATCCCTTGCTTTCTTACAGAACCTAGGGCCATCATCCCACGGATGGCACCGCTTATATGGACTGGACCTTTTCCAATCAATCACTAATTAGCATGATGTTTTCTCAGGAAATTAGGAAACAACCTACCTCAAGAATCAAGAACCAGCAATACTACATTTAGGTATAAACCCAAAGGATACTCAATTATACCACAAAGACAAGTTCTCAACTATGTTCATAATAGTATTGTCAGTCATAGTCAGAGCCTGAAAGCAATCTAAATGCCCCTCAACCAAAAACTGGATTACAAAAAGGTGGAACATTTGCACAATGAAGTACTTCACATCAGCAAAAAATAATGACATCTTGAAATTTGCGGGCAAATGAATGAATCTAGAAAACATCATATTGAGTAAGGTAACCCAGACCAAGATAGACAAACATGTACTCACTAAAAACTGGCTTTTAGACATAAATAAGAAAAACCAGACTACAATTCATAATCCCAGAGAACCTAGACAACAAAGAGGACGCTAAGAGAGACATATATTATCTAATCTACACGGGAAGTAGAAAAAGACAAGATCTCCTGAGCAAATTGGGAGCATGGGGATCATGGGAGAGGCTAGAAGGGGAGGGGGGGAAGGGAGGAGAGTGGAGAAAAGCATATAGATCAATAAAAGCAATATAAAATGAAAGAAAATGCTCCCTAGTCCTGCCTGCCAACAGGCTAATTTTATGGAGGAATTTTCTCAGGTGAGGGTCTCTCCTCTCAGATGACTACAGTTTGTGTCAAATTGACATGAAACTTGTTCCTACATCCATATAACTATAGATTCGTACAGCTCTCAAGTCCCATCCATGGTGTTTCCTTTCCCATGTATGTTGGTTATAGAGACTAACACTTACTCACTTACTTCACAGACGTTTAGTCTTTGAACTTTTGGCAAGTGGTTGCAGAACTATTATAAGAGCCAAAGGCTAAGGATTGCTGCAAAACAGGGCCCACTGGAAATGGCAGAGTTTCTTCACTACGACCTCATAGCTGCAGTGGATGCCAGCACAAGATGAAGTCGGTCAATATTCCTAGAAAAAGTATAATTTTCCCATTCCTGATTTTTTTTTAGATTTGTTTATTTACTTAGTATACGGTCTTCTGCCTACATGCCAGAAGAGGGCACCAGATCTCAATATGGATGATTGTGATTCTCGAAGTGGTTGCTGGGAATTGAACTCAGGACCTCTGGAAGAGTAGTCACTGCTCTGAACCCCTGAGCCTTTCCTCTCCAGCCCACCCTACCTAGATTTTTTTCTTTTTAAGTTCTTTGATCCTCATTGAAAAGGTTGCTAAGCAAAATAGGAGAAATACAAAACACAAAAGAATACTGTTTCTGTGTTTGGAAGAAACGAAGCTTAATTGAACCAATAAATATAGAGGATCCAGCAGTAGTGCATGTGTTGCTTGGATGCAAAATCTTTGTTAATAAAGAAAAAGACAAGTAAACAAAGAGGCAAAGAAAGCAGGACAAAACCAAACCAAACAAAAACTAAATTTTCCACCACACAAAACCAGTCACTAGTTTGAGCTAATCAATCATGGCTATGAGGCTCAGGCGGAATTAGGCTGAGAGGTTTTACGACAGGCACCCCATGGAAGACTTTATTTTTCCTGTTGTAAATGACATGCCCTACTGTAAGGTTCTTGAGTGCACCAGACATTGTTCCTTCTATGTAAGCCACCAAAGAAGCAGAGAGGTTTGGCAATGAGCTAATGACACAGCAATTTTCAAGACCACTTCCCGATTTTTTTACTACACTTTTTTTTTATAATTGAAGTTACTTTTTTTTTCTTTTTGGTAGAGGTATTAAAGTTGAAGGTCCAGGAGAGATGTGGTTATTAGTTAAGTATTTTTTATAAACCAAACCCAGAATTAGCTTTCCCTTCATGTCATTTTAGGGTGTTTTAGAAACAGACATTTGCCGCAGTATCACTGATTGCAGCATCTGTAAACTCTGCATGCCTTAATATGTTAATGGATCTGGAATTACGAGGCACTAAATGTAAACTTTTTATGGGAATAGAACACTTTATAGTGTGTTGTGCCTTTATTAATACTATATACATAAACTTAAAACTGAAATAGTGTATTTGTATGATGATGCTTCAATAAATGGGTCCTTAATATAAAAAATAAAGTGCACAACTATTTCCAGCCTGCTTCTGAGGTCTCTAAAGCTTTCACTTCACTGTTTTATTGGCGTGCCGAAAGTGCAAAAAGTGCAAGACTACAAAGAAAGAGCACACTGAGTGTTAGCAGGAAGCAGCTCTGCGACCTCCCATCTCTCTCTTGAGAAAGGAACACACAACAGTCAAGCCCAGCCCCCACCTTCTTATTTCCCTTTCTCAATCATTTCTTCTTTGTCCCCAATGACAGTCACTAGCTGGACAGCTACTGTCATAGTTGAATGTGCTCTGAGCTTCAATTAACTGGAAATGTGTCCGTTACAGATCTTCGTCTATTTTCATTTAAGCATCCTTTTATTGTTCCACGTGTAACTTGGGTATTCTAACATAAATTGACATTGTTTCGAGTTCTAGGTTTTCGTGAGGAATACTGCGAATTTTCTATTGGAATACTGAGAATTTTCTGTTGGATGTTCATGTTTACATGTTTATTTTGGAAGTATGACTAGGACTCTAATTGCGTGGATGTGTTCCTGTAAATTACACTGGAGCATTTTCCAGAGTTATGGTACCAGTTTATGGACCACCAGAAGTTTGAATTTCTGCATTTTGTAACCCTTGACATGGTTTCTTTTGTGACCTAAGCTCTCCTAGTTCACTATGAAGATTTTCATTTACTAATCCACATCATTATATTTTACTGGCAAGTATTCCCATATTGACTAATCATTTAGAAATCCTATTTTATGAACTGTTGGATCAAGTCTACTTCCCTTTGAATAGACTTTTTAAATTTTAAAGGTATAATATTCTATACTTTTAAAACTTGAGCATGTAATCATTGGAATATTTCATAGTATTTTGTATTCTGATGCAATAATAAGTAATATTTTACAAATTTTTGTTGTGGGTTATACACTTGATTTTAAATGATGACTATACAAACTTTAATAATTTTAGCATTCTGTATAATTTTAAAGAGACATTTCCAGTGTCCTTGAGCTGTCTCTGTTGTTAAGGAAGAACATAAGAACATGCCAATGATGGAAGGAGAAAACTGATTCGCAGAAGTTGTTCTCTAACTTTCATATATGTGATGTGGCATGCATGAACACACACACACACACACAGTACAGCTACCCTAAATAAATAGTGTAAAAAATTTAAGACATCTCATTTTAAATCAAATTGTTGACAAATAATGAGAATTTTATACTTCATTTTCAATACACAAAATTTGATATATTTCCTGTCTATGGTATTGATTAGGTCTGTCACTATTACAGGACATTTTCACCTTATTTCTAGTCTCTGAGACATTGTTATTGGCTTTTTTTTATCAGGGAATATGAAGAGGATGTTGATATTTTCTGTCACATTTAGTGTTACCATGTTGGCATTTTTACAAAGAGATTTTATTTTGAATGGATGCTGCTGTTTCATGCTTTTGTCAACGATTGAGATACTTATATACTTTGTCGTACAAATGGTCTATTTATATTTTTCAAATAATGTTTGTATGTTCAAGTAGTTTCTCATTCCAGTTGCACATTGGTCATGATATATTATGTTTGCTTATATTAGTATAATTTGGTTTCTTAATATTTACTTACAAATATTTATATGTATATTTGATTATGATTAACTTACAATTTGATTTCACTGATTCTATTACAGGATTCCTTGTATCTACTTCATTTCTATACTTATCAATATCTTTTCTTTCTGTGTTTCTATTTTATTTCCATTCTATAAACAATTTTTGGTGTATGTCAGTTATCCTCAGCTTATTTTATTAGACATTACTTTCAAATAATTTTCAAAATACATCCATGACCTGTGTGTGTGGTTGTGTATGTAGAGAGGTGTACACACGCTGTTCTTCAAGTCTGGAAGCCAGAGAATAGCGTTCTAAAGCTGGTTCTCTCCTTCCACCTTTAGCGGCTTCCAAGCAAGTATTGAACTCAGGTTTCGGCCTGTATGGCAAGCACCTTCTCCAGCTGGCTTAACTTTTAATTTATTACACTATATGCAGTTATGTTAAAAATATATCTAGGAGAAAATCACTGTTATTTTCTAATAAAATTGCATATACCAATTATTTGTATATTTGAAACTGAATCATAACTATTTTAGGTAGTTAATATTATTTTAATGTTACCCATATGGTTACCTTTTCTTTAGTTTTGAGCTCAATTATTTTTACCCAGAATCAGCATTTGTAATATCCCTTATTCTATGGATCTACTAGTAATAAGTTTTATCAGTCTTACTTTGTCTGAAAAAGTTTTTATTGTATCTTAGATGATGCTGTATTCAGACTTTTCAACCGTAGGCATGCAGCTTTCTATTGTGTTGAAATTATAACAGCATTTTCTTCTGGCTTTTCTTGTTAGGAAGTCAATCAATTATTCTTTGGGTGGCTAGCCTACTTTGACTATGTCTCAAGCTTTACCTACATCTTTGGATTTCTGTTTCCAACTCGAGGAAGTCCTGCAAAAAGTTAGCTGCCTATTTCTATTTACTTTTACAAATTAAGCTGTAAATCTTTACATAATTAGAAATCATTTTGGAGTTATAATTATCCTTTCTTTGGAAATAAAAACCCATTGGCTATTATTTAATGATTTTAAGTTATAGTTAGTACATTAGCATATTGTAAGTTCTAATTGCAGTTATGCTAATGAATACAGTGGTAAATATGGAAAACTGATGTACTTAATTGTAAGTATTACTTTATTTTTAGGATTTCTTCATTTTTATTCCTGTGTATGGGTTTTTGCTTGCCTGTACATCTGTGCACCATGTGACTGTCTGATGCTTCCAAGGCCAGAGCATGGCGTTGGATCCCCTAGCACTGTAGTTACAGATGGTTGGTAGCTGCCTTGTGGGTGTTGGAAATCCAACTGGGGCCCTTTGGAAGGACAACAGACACTCTTAATTGCTGAGCTATATTTCCAGCCCTATCATTTTATTTTTCCCCATTTAAAGATGTCATTATGCATTGTTTTTTTTGTCCCATTTTTCCTTTGCTTGCTTCCTTCAGGTGTCACGGGGATGCCACGCACATTGCTCTCCCCTTTTTCTTACCACCAGGGCTCAGAAAACGCCCCTTGTTGTTTCATCGCACAGGTGGCAGGTCAGACTATCTTGGAAAGTAACTGACTAATATATATGCCTGGAATCTCCAGCTTAAGGAGAGACTGCTATAGATGGAATCTAAGGAAAGAAACTATTAGAGCATCGAATGGCACCCAGAGCCAAGTATAACAAACCCCAGAGAACATCCATTGCCCTTCATAGGTCCATTGAGGGTTGGATGAGGTTATGTTGCAGAGGAGGGGACTAACCTGCAGTGGTGCAGATGGAGAGTTAGCTAGACTGAGTTGAAACCAGGGGTTCACAGGACACTTGGGCAGTCACAGCACTATTGAAGAAGAAACATAGATGAGTATTTTTGTAGAAAAAAAAATCAAAACAGAACATTGAATTAGCGATTCTGTATATAAGTATGTTGAAGTAAATTGATCTGAACGTAGCAGCGTCTAGAGTGTGTGATACCTCAAAGACATCATAGAAAAGTAACAAATGTGTTTATTTCTGATCCCATACCTATGTGGCTTATCTCATCTGTCTATTTGAGAGGCTTGACAGTTCTCCTATGGCTTTATTAGATACTGAAACTACTTTACTTTTAATCTTCTACACTGACTCTAATCTTCGGTCTTCTTTTTGATCAGAAAACTAATTTTCTTAATGCGTTAACATATAAGTAACAAAGTAGCCCCTCAGGTGGGAACTTCGACTTCACTCTTTTGCTTAAGATTAATCTACACCCCCTCTTCCTAAAGGTCACTTCCTGCTCTTCTGTAGAATAAGAGATACCCTGTACAGTCACCCTTACTCCCTTGTTTCATTTTGTCCTCCTTTCTTGGTAATCCCAGTCCATTGATGGGTGATTTTCACTCTCTTGTTAGCATATCTCATTGTACTGATATTGTCTCATTTTTTCTGTTGAAATCTCATCCATGGTAAAAGGAGGATTTCCTTGACCCTGTCTCTGTCTTTAGATTTCATTTTGTTTTTCTCTGCATTCAATATTCTCCTGTGTGTCACCTCAAATGCATCCTTATTCGACTTTTCTTTCTTTTGCTGTCATCTTGATTTCTTTCTGAAAAAGCAGTTTTCTTCATCAGCTCTGGACTTCTGAGCAGTTTAAGAGAATAACGAACTAATCTGGATGCAACCAAAGGCTGTGTACTATTGGCAATACAGGAGTATGGAAGACCTGGAAGAAAGAAAGGTGGTTGAGGGTTACCTCTTTCCCAGAAAGCAGTTCTAGCAGAGGACATGAAATCTTGGCTTTTGAGGAATTTAATGCAAAATCACATGAGTTTTCATTTGAAATGTTTGCAAATGTGTGTGGATTTGCCCTTTGTTGTGGAATTCACAGAACATGGAGGCTTCCTGAATTTCAGAAAATCATTAGGCTTTGGTAACGAGAGATGCATGGATGAGACAATTAGAGGGTTATATTCAGAAGCTTGCCAAAAAACACAGGTGGAAAGAAGAGTTGGACCAGAATGAGAGGATTTGTTATGGTCCTGCCTTTTTCTAGCCTTTCTCAATTGTGTGTCCATGCCTGGACCCCATTTTTGGCTTGCAGCTATTGCTACACATTCTGTTATGTTCAGGACTTACATGGCTGTACACAATGCTAATTCCTTTCATATGGGCATAGCATTTCATCTCACAAATGCAAAATGAAAATTGCTCTGCATTGAAGTCTTGTTTGTATTGCTAGCTCCTGACAAGCAGAAAACCATCTAAGATCACCATATCTTAGATATAAATAAGTACTTATTTCATCACAAAAGTTAACAATAATCTTGTCTTTGAGAGTAATTTTCTTGACTATTTAGAAAATAGTATGGAATCTATGATGAAATGCGTACTATAAGGTCACACACATCTTTGCTTTAAGAGCTTCAAAAAGTATTTTATTCACAGGTTTGAATTAAATAGAAATTTTCTCAGATAATTTATTAATTGGTACATATTGATAAACCAAAATGAATGGCAAAACAGTTTTATAATTCACGTTTATAAATTTTCATGTATACATGATTTACAAATGCTAAAATTTAAGATTCTTTTGAAGTCATGAACCTATAGAAGAACTGCAAATATTAAAGGGTATTCTTTTCCTCTGTGAGACAAAAGTGAGTGAAATCTGTTAGTTCAGCAGGGATATGTTTTGCAACTTGAAAAAGACTTTGATTTTCTTTTATATTTGAATTTTCCCCTCTTCGGAAAGCAGCTGAAAGTCTCTACTACAGGAAATTGTTGAATCAGAGAAAGTCAAGTTTTTAAAGACAGTCGAAGATGCAGTTCGAACCCAGCAGGGTGCGAGGACATTTCCAGAGAGGTAAGCAGATTCCACGTGTGGGCAGTGCTGATCCGGCTTTTCCATCCCAGGAAGGGCTACAAGTGAGTCCTTCTTTAATGCATGGCGTTTGGTCCTGTGCCTGAAATCACTCAAGAAAAAAAACAAACAAACAAACAAAACAAAACAAAACAGAAAACAACTTCTAAAAGTGTCCAGAGCAGCGTTCCCTTCCACTCACCACTTAACGGAAACAGCATGTAAATAAGCCCACTAACTGTATTTTATTTTATTTATAAAGTGATTTGTTTTGAGTATGTGGAAAAAAATAAGGACGAGTTTTGAGTCCTGAGGGAGAAAATTGCCTCAGAAAGTCCATTCCATGCTTCTAGACTATTATTACAGGCCCAAACATCTAAATGCCAGAGAGCTGGCGGAACAATAACCGAAAGGTCAGTCGGCATGATACCAACCCAGTCAATGAAAAGGCTTGCCAGGTAAAAGTAGTTCTACTGGAAAAAAGAAAATGGTAAAGAAAACAATTTATTCATATGAGGCTCATTTGATTTCTCAGAGAATGTATTTTATTTTTGCTATGTGGACTGGGAAGCCAGAGAAAAATGTCACCGTGAGATGTTATTTGCATTTCATAGGTTGAATGATTGACTGACTAATAGCTACATCTTACTCTATAGGAGGGAGAGAGACCATGAATAATGAAGGGAAGGGGGAGATGGAGATGTAAGTGCCGGTGTGTGTGTGTGTGTGTGTGTGTGTGTGTG
>LOJH01023429.1:0-17818 GCA_001685095.1 Ellobius talpinus | reverse complement strand
GGAAGAGCAGGCAATGCTCTTAACCTCTGAGCCATCTCTCCAGCCCCCCCATCCTAGCTTTAAAGCCATTATTACTTATAGCCTCTTAGGCCACCCTCTCTGTCACTCTCAGTTTTTTTCACACCATAGCATATCATAGTACATGATGCACAGTGTGACTGACCCCTGTTGGGTTTTGTGACTTCTACAATGTGGACACTATCGCAATCATCTGCCAAATCTCAGGATGACATGCAGTAGTGCTCAGTAAGTGTTTGTTCTATTACACCAAATATTTGCTCAGTAGGTAATTTTTTTCTTTTGTAATGAGAGCATTTGAAATTTATTTTTTAACTTAAATATTTTTGAGAATGCCATACAACAATACTGTATTTACATCAGTCCGGTCTGTCCTTCCCTCTGCCTCCCTTACTTTTCCCATGTCTCCCCAACTCCATCTCAAATTCATGACCTATTCTTAAATTATGATTGATGTGAATATGTCAATATATCTCTATCATCTGTCTATCTATCTATTTTCTATATTTATCTATCTATCTTATAGTGTGTACAGATATACACATATTAATTCTACTGAGCCATTTAGTATTGCTCATATATATATATGTGATTAGGGCTGACTATTTGTGTTTGGATAACCTATGAGTGAACTTGACCCTGGAAAACAGCGATATTCCCTTCCTCAGCAGCCATTGATTTCTTGTAGCTCTTCATCTAGGCTTGAGGCCTTGGGAAATTCCGTCTGTCCTGGCTGTCGTGGAGCCTGGTGTTGCCATCATGCTGGTCTTGTTTTTTAGCATCCACACTGCTGAGATTTCCTGCTTGCAGCCTTCTTGCCACTGCCTCCCAAGTAATGGGTTTAAAGGTGTGTGCCACCACTGCCCAGATTGGATACATTTTTCTAATGTGCTATTTTGAGATCTCTGGAATGAAGTATATATATATATATATATATATATATATATATATATATATCTGTCTCGAAGAATAATTCATGACCACTGTGTCCAAAGAGTTAATGTTACCATAGTTAGCTACTCAGGCATTCCCCCTTAATTTGTTTTTATAATGTAGTTATTAATTTACTTATTAATTGCTTATTTTTACTAATTATTTTACCAATCAGTATAATACCACTAATAATATCACTAATAATAAAATTTACTTGCTGATAATTTATTTATTTATTGCTGATAATTGTATTAATATATATTATTAGTATACAATTATGCTATTCTTTGGTGCATATTTATAATTTTAATCTGATAATATGACTCATTAACAGTGTATTGTACTTGGTTATTCTTCTGTTCTACATCAATTATATGCAAATTATATTCTATGTATGTACATATTAGGTATGTGAGACTTGTCATTATTCAGTTTGTCAAATAGTGCTTTACTGAGCATTTATGTGAGGTGTTGTAGTGAATGCAAAGTAGAGCTGATATTTCCTTCCCTCAAAGGTCTCTAAATCTAGGGAAAGCATAAAATAATTCCATGTCAGTACACATCCATGGGCTATGGTTCTGAAGCGCTGTGATGCATCTGACGCAGGCCATTCCCAGTTACAGGGTCAGAGATGTCTTAATGGAAGAGATGAGTTCTCAGCATGGAGAAGGGATAAGTTTTTGATGGACTAATTTAGGGGGCAAAATATTCCTGAAGAAAGGGAAAATGTAAACAAAGGACTTAATTAGAGAGGAGTAGGACATATTCAGGAACGTGAGTTGTCCATCGGGCTTAGTCACAGCTTGTAAATAGGTTTAGAAGAGGAAGTCTTTATAAATAATATCCATAGAGGGACTTTGCATACCGTGTGAAGGTGTTTGGAGTTTTGCCAGGCAGCAATGGGGAGCATCTAGGCTGATTAACTGTCTCCTTTATATGATTAATTACCTTATAAAGTGGACAGGACAAGATGTGGGAAGATGAGCTAAGAACTTATTGCCATAGACTCAGGTGGTCTATATGCCAGTCTAAACTACAACCCTGGCACTGTGCAGCACAGACAGAGCGCCTGCCAGCTCCTGTCTGGGCGAGGGGATCTCGACAGTCATGGGCAGGAAGGAGAATGGGGAAGCTGCCATCAAGGGTGATTAGGCAAGTTAATTTGTGTATCTTTAAACAGGATCCTTCTGTGAATATTTGTGAAAGGAACCGACAAACTAGCAATAGAAGCAGCAATGACTCAAGACCGTCACTTGAGAACAATTAAAGATATGGGGGGGAGCCAAAAGCTAGGTAGATCCCAGAGGAATAGTGAAAATATCATCAGCACGACTTCCCAAGAGCTACTGACCAACTAGATGGGATTCTTAGGTGCCACTGGGAGACAGAGATTGGTAGAGGGCCAGGGACAAGAGGAGACTGGAATGTTAGAATTCCTATATCAGAAGCTGAAAATAAATATATGTAAGAGAAATAGAGAGTAGGATGTGTGGTAATTAGGAAGGACTTTCCTGTCGCTGAGAGAGCTCATGTTGTGGCCGTGTGTGCTGGGACCGAAATAGGAAAGAGATAGGTAGCGTTAAAATTGTTGAAACAAAGGGATCTCAAATGGCCTTGGGATAGCCAGTGTGGGAAACAAGTCTGAGACCTAGAATTGAAGCTACAGTTTTTATTCTTTAGTGGTAAAAATGATTGAACCTAGGGCCTTGTGCATGCTTAGGCAGGTGCTTTACACTAAGCTATATCCCCACTCCTAAACTTCAAAAGGAACATGCTCCCAAGCTGAAAAATCTGGAGTTTTTCTTGATATGTCTTGATGTCAGTGACTAACCCTCACTCTCTACTGTGTTCTAATAGTTGAAGAATTCTTGGCTCTGAACTCAATTTTCAAGAATTTCGTTTATCATTGTAAGTGAAGTATTATTCTTATTTCCTTATTCGCCAAGGGCAGAGGCCTATAAATTCACAGTCCCTGGATATGTTTAAATACACAGTTGGTGCTTTCCCATACATTCCACGTTAGTCAATGGGCTCACTTGTTAAAATTTATTTGCCACAGACAAACTGCAAATGCTTTTGTGGACATTTCATGAAGAACAGGAAAAGGAAAAAAATTGTCACCTGATGCTGCATTTCTTGTCTTTTTTTATTGTATACAAGCCTTTTTTGGTGGTATTGCTGCTTAACGCAGCTTCCAAGTATAATGCTAAAATGCCCTCTGGTGTGTCTGCGCTCAGGAAGGCTGTGATGTGTCTAGTGGGGGAAAATATGAATGTCAAGTAAACCGTCCTCACGTATGAGTTGTGGTACTATTGGCTGTGGGTTTCACTTTCATGCTAAGGAATATGTCAAGTAGCATGTCTTCAAAGAAGTCTTTGTAAAACAGGTATGTGGTGGTTGACTGAAAACTGTCTGATCAGAGGCGTTAAGAAAACTAAGACTCCGTATCCTTGAAGAGCAATTCTCCAGCATTTACTAATTCAGTCTCTGCAGCAAGCACGCAGGTCATAACCACTATGGATCATGGAAATTGAGTACACCTGTTTGTGTTGGAAAACGGTTGCTATCAAGATTACCTAGTGTTGTTGAAAACTGAAATGGGACTTACTCAACTTTTATTTTCATATCATTTTAGAATTACAGACAAAGTGCAAAAATACTATACTATTCCCTAAAATGTTTACTTAGCTTTCCTTAACTTGGACGTTGTCATAACCTCAATATAATATCAAAAATTAAAAAATCAATATTGTTGTAATAATGCCACTAACTAATATTAGAATTTCTCACCTTTTTAACTCAAGATTCTACTCATTGCATGCAGAGACATTGGTTCCTAAGTTTGGGAAGGTTCCTAATTCTTTCTTTGTCGTATTGCCAGTCACATCTTTTGTGGAAATTCCCTCGGTTTGGGTTTGTGTAATGATTCCTCACAGTTAGGTGAAGGTTGCTCATTTGCATCCGGAATGCTATGGAAATGAAACTGGACCCTTTACAGAGAACTGCTCCCAACTCTGCCAATCATCATGATTTCAGACACGTGGTATGTGCTTCCAGCTCTTGGTTAAGTTGACATGTTTTTTTCACTAAAAGGTTAGTAGTGTTTTCTCTGTGTGTGTTCATGTGTGTGTGCGTGTGTATTCAGAGTCATATGTACATGTGTGTACTTGTATGGAGACCTGAAGTTGATATCGGGTGTCTTCCTTAAGTCCCCTTCATCTTATCTCAAGGCAAGATCTCTCATTGAATCCAGGACTGACAACTGACTAGACTGGCTAGCCAGTGGACATTGTGAATCCATCTGCAGCCCCCTGATTCCCTTGCTAGGGCTATAAATACACATGCAACCATGCCACAATTTTACACGAGTGCTAGGAATCTACAGTCAGCTCTTCGCACTTAATACAGTAGGCACTTTAGAGACTGTCATTTTCCCAGCTCCAAGGTTATATTTCATGCTAAAAATGTCTTACTTTTCCAAGCAGTAAACACATTACCATTATCCTATTCTATGCTGAATTTGATGATGCCATTGGCAAAACTTTACAAAAGCAATCTATCCTTTTGTTCATTCAGAACTTGCAGTCTAGTTAGGGAGCTTACAGGGACACATATTAAGCATCATTGTCCAAGAGAAAAGAATAATCATTCTGGGTCAAATCATGTGGCACAGAGCATGAGCTATTCAAAAGTCAGAGAAGGGTTTGAGAAACTTGCTCTGGACTTTCAAGAATAGATAGGATCATAACTTTTTTTTTATAGCTCTGAAATATATTTTGTGCCTTGATTCCTAAAGGAAGTGTGCTAGAAGCCTGTATATAGAAACACAGTACTAAGTCCTCTTAGAGAATGTGCAGTCTAAAAACACCTGCCAATGGAGCGAGCACAACCAGCATCTACAGAGGTAGCTGGGGCGAAGGGCTTGCAAGCACTGGGAAGCAGGGCTCCCAGGAAAGTGAGAGGAAGGAAACCACGTCTTAATTCTTCATGATTGGCTTTTCACTTGATATAGTAACAAGAACTAAAATATCCTTGGGCTCTCAGAACAGTGAACCCCATGTAACCAGCTCATTACTTGTTCTAGACAATGTGAGTCCACCAATGTAACTTAAGTATGCTTTTGCTGGCTTGGAAGAAAACTTCTGGCAGTTAGTATTTTGCTTATAAATAATTTATGATCTTCCCCCTCATCCTGACCTCCTACACTGGAATATGTTCAGTATAATAATTATGTGGGGTCTCCCTCACCCATTCCCATAGACTTTGGAACCTAACATTCAAAACTTATTAATTTCTGTCACATTCTATGCTCTGTATTTTGACCTCATTTGGAGTTCTCCATGAACTTTGATCTTGTCATTTGTATTTCCCCGTTCTTTTAATGCCTGCAGACAAGAATATGATCTATTTTCACTCTAGATTCTAATAAAATGAACAAGACAGGAGGTCAAGAACAGAGCCCTTGGACAAGCCATGTGGGTCTACTCTTCTCATAATAGGAAAAGCACTTGCTTGCTCTTCAGGTAGTCTTGATGCCTTTCTCTTGAGAGAACAAGGGGCAGGAAGAACACAACACACTCATGAGCAGTGATGAACCTCACCTCTTTCCTAAGGCATGCTATTGGGGAGCTTTGGATCAGGTTACACCTCAGGGAAGGTAGTTCGCATCTCTCCTATCCCAAAAGAGTCATGACTCTGAATGATAGGTCTACAGTATTTCATAGCTGATGGAGTTTCCTCAAACTCATGGTCTCATAGAGACCAAACAGGATTAGGTAAACTGTAAGAAAGCTTTGGGACTTGGGCATGACAAGCCAAAAGCAAAGTTGAAAGATGATCTGTTGTTGAAATTCTAGATGGACTGGTGGGTGAAGGGGCTAGAGAGATGGAAGTAGCCTTCTGGAGTTAGCCAAGAAACGAAGTCAAAGAGCTTGAGGGGCGATGACAGAAGACAGAGGAAAGGAGGGATAAAAGATGAAAGCTGCACATACAAGCAGTTAATTTGACTCTGTAACTAAAAGTGGATTCATGAGGGAGGGAAAGAGTGAAATCAACCCCCACCTTTTCAATCTGGAAGGCTGGAAGGACCATGAGTAGAAATTAGGCTCATTTTGTGTTTTCCTGCTTGCGCGATGGCAATGAGAGAGGAAAGGAAGAGGAAGATGGAAGCCTGAGACCAAAGACCTCCATTCTGCCTTCATAGAAGCTTTTCTGTGGAGCAAAAGTCAAGTAGAAATGCCAGTCACCTCCCATTTGGCATGGCATGACTGTAGGGTCCCAGCAGCTGTCAGCACCCCTGGATTTTCCAGTGCAAAGGTGGGTGATTGCAAGAATGCGTTCTTCCTGGTGAACCGTGGACCGTTTCTCTTCAGATCCGTTTCAGATGTTGCAAACAATAAATGTGGTTAGGAAAATCTTGGAAAGGGAGGTTGGCTAAGATAAAATGTGTCCAAATCACAGGATGAGTCATTGAAGTAAAATTTTTGAATATCCCATCAGCAATTTTCCTGCCAAAGCTTCCTACTTCTGAGTAGAAGACTGTTGGTGTGTTTTCCTTCAATGGATACACAATTTGTAGAGACCTTCCACTCTGCGTAGAAACAAATGAGTACAAGGAGGGCATATAAGGTTACCAACTTAAAGACCCAATGATCAGCCTGTGGAGAAGACATGATGCAGGGCTTGGCCAATCCTCCTCTTATCTATATGTTAAGCATCTACTTTTCCCACACTCCCAAGGCAAATGCCACAAGCGGTGTCATCTTTGGGCATACAGACCTTACCTGAAAGAGAAAAGCATGAGCATAGTGGTTGGATGAATGCTTAAATGATGCTTCTTTAGTTACATTAAACAAAAGCACCAGTTATACCAAGGTACACAATTACCCTTCTTATGCCCAGGCATCATAGCAGTCTCTATGTTTCACTCCGTTTTTTTTTTTAAAAAAAAAAAACATTTTTCTTTGTTTAGTGTGTGGGTATGAATGCAGCACATGCATGGAAATTATGGGAGAGGTTTTCAGAAGTCAGTTCTTGCCTTACACATGGTGGAGATTGTCTCTCTTGTTTCAGCTGCCGCATAGTCCAGGCTATCTAGCTTGAAAGCTTCCAGGAAAATTTCCTCTATGTGTCTCCTATTTCACCATGGGAATGCTATATTTACAGATGCATGCCACCTCATCCTGCTTTTTAATATGCGTCCTAAGGATCAAACTCAGGTTGATAGGTTTACGGGGCTATTTTAACCCATGGAAGCATTTCTCTGGCCCCCTTCCCTCTCTTTTTGAACTATTTGCTTTTTAGACAGGCTCACATTAAATGTAGCCCTGTCTGGCCTGGAACTTACTATGTAGACCAGGCTGGTCTCGAACTCACACAGATTCACATGCCTCTGCTTCGTGGGTGCTGAGATTAACGGTATGTGCCACAGGGCCCAGATTCTGTCTCTTTAAGTAATTTCCAGTATCCCACCTCCGTCAGGGCTCTACAGCATCCTTGTGACTGGTGCTGCAGGTCACCCTTCTGAATTGAGATAAGAGTCATCCTTATGAATGGTGTTAAGGGTGGTACCCTCGTGAATGCCGCTGCAGTCATCCTTATGAAGGGAGATCGGATCATCTTTATGAATGGTGTTAAGGGTTACCCATGTAAATGATGCTGCAGGTCACCCTTGTGAATACCGCTGCAGTCATCCTTATGAATGGAGATCGGGTCATTCTTGTGAATGGTATTAAGGGTCATTCTTGTGAATGGTATTAAGGGTCACCCTTGTGAACGGTGCTGCAAGTCACCCCTGGAGATGGTGCCAAGGATTATCCTTGTGAATATTGCCGATGACTCTTGTGTGCATGATGTTGTTCTCTGCTTTTTGCTTTTCAGTCATTCTGGTCTTTAGCAGTAACGGTGGCCTTTTTTTGAGTCTTTTTCTGCACACACTTCATCTGACTCCCACAGCACTTGCAGTTGATTGTTCCAGAACATAATCAGCCATGAGGAAAACTCATCAGAATTGTGATAAATTATGAGATGGGGTCAGTGGGCAGTTCTGAGTGGCCTATGAAGAGAAAGCATCATTATGTTGTATGAATACTGAGCTCTACTTGGTTCAAAAGTGTTTGATTTGCTCCATTCTGTGTTCCAGGCTGGGCTTCAGGAAGCTAAGGCTGATGAAATATTGACTTCTGGGTACAAAAAGTTTTTTTTTAACTTATTCACACTACAGATTAGTAGGTTCTGCATTCATCCCAGTTTAAGGGTAGAAGGGAAAGTTTAATGTCTGCTAAGGAGAGAAATTATATACATTTGCATGGTCAGCCTGAATTTTTAATCTAACAGTATAACTATAAAAATAGCCACTGCCAATTTGAATGCTATCATGATTTAGATACCCAAAGACTCACATGCAGAAGGCATGGTCCCCATCTGGTTAGGACTGGTTCCTGAGAATATGAAGTTTATCAAGGCATCATCCAGTGACAAGTTTGGAGCTGAATGGGCTCTAAAGAGGTGTGGCCTAACTGGAGGACATGGGTAACTGGGAGGACACTTTCGAAGCATGTATGTGGTCCCTGGGCCTTTCGTCACTGCTTCCTGATTTTGGTGAGGTGAGATACCGAGGTAAGATTCTGCGGTGTGCTACCTCAGAACAGTGGAAACCATGAACTGTGGACTGAATCTTCTGAAGCCACAATCCAGTTAAATCCTTCCTCTCTTTTAAATATGTTTTCTCGGGTATTTTTGTCATTGTGACTAAGGATCTGACTCTCATAAGCACTGTCTTTGAAATGCATGTGTGTACAGACAGTGTTCACATGGCGGGAAGCCATTTTCTTAGAGCAAATATCAGTGTTCATTCCACGGAACTGGCAGCTCTCACTTTCAAGGCTTTAGAAAATACCTGCTCCCAGTGAATTACAGAAGAGTACTCCAGAGAGCCAAAGGCCGGAAGGGGAGTTACACACTACACAGGCCTGTGTGGGAGGGACAGAAAGGGACCTTGAAGATCAAGAAAATCTGTGATTGGCTCTGAGCTTCAGACCTTCAGTCAATCCTTCTGATGGATACCTATGAGTCCCTATCACTAGGCTGGTGGGCTCTGTCGCGAGTCTGGTGATGTATAGCTTTCTGTTTCACATTGCTGTGACTAGCTTCTTCTAGGTATGTTCATATGGAAATATTTTGCTTCTGCAAGGCATGCACTGTTTTAAAGGAATGCGTTTCAGGATTTTAAATTTACAGCAACCTCTACACTGACTACTTTAAAATGATATAGAATTTATTCTATTAAAATCATCATTTAGGCTGAGATCAAGTCAGTATCTATTTTATTGTTTTAAGAGATGATATGTCCTCTGTCTGAGGATGATATATTGAGGAGAATTTTTGAGCTAGTAGATGAAATAAGAACTTGTTCCTTCTACTCCACACCCGAGGTGGAATTACATTACCTAAGAAACCACTTAGGTTTCTTGTGTTAATAACAGCAATGAGACCATGTTCTGCTTAAACGCTTGAGTAATGTCTGTATTCCCTTTTAATTGTCTTTAGTGTGTCAGTACAGAGTCCCAGAGAGCCCAGTATTCTCATTTCAAATGTGC
Organism: Ellobius talpinus; assembly: GCA_001685095.1. Lineage (NCBI taxonomy): Eukaryota > Metazoa > Chordata > Mammalia > Rodentia > Cricetidae > Ellobius > Ellobius talpinus. The sequence goes on along the minus strand of LOJH01023429.1, from coordinate 8,270 downwards.
TTAAACTCGAACCTGCACAGAACCATGGGTGTAGTTCCAGCCTTGGATACAGATAGCAATAGGCTAGAAGGGGTCTGGATGGAACAAGACCAGAAGTTCAACTAAGGAGCCGTTTTGTGGCAGCAGTCTAAGACTGAAGTGCAGAACATCAACTTCCAAGAGAAGAACAAGCTCACACAGTAGATAAGGTCTTGGGGCTCTACAGACAGGGGAGTTGAGGCATCCTGGAGCAGATAGGTGAGAATGGGCAGGTGAGGATGAACATACTGGGGCTGGCAGGTGAGGATGGGCATAATGGGACAGGCAGATGAGGATGGGCATATTGGGGCAGACAGCACTGGATAACAGTGTTAGTGACAGAACTTTTCTCCACTCAGCTTTCTCCTGTTTCCTGGCACAAATGGCTTTAGGCCTCAAGATTGTCCACATGCACAGAAATCTAAAGATAGGTCATGGCACTCAATGAGGCAAGAGCAGAGACATGAGAATGGTTTCATCACTGAGCCTATTGAGATGACATGCAGAAAGTATTTCTAAATGCATTGCCCAATTTCTCCCATAAGGTTATAAAATGAGTTGCAGGATTTGAGAGGCCCTTCCTTTATGTACTGAAAAAGGTTTCAAGAAAGATGGGAGAATTCAGCTTTCTACCAGGGTTCTGAAAACATCATGAGAAGAGAACACTCGCATGAGAACTCTTCCTTGGGGTGAATGGTTTCTAAGTTAGCTTTGGAAAGAATTGTATAGAAATGTAGACCTTTTAGAGGAACGTTGTTGGCATTTGATAGTACAGAGAAGCACCCTGTACTTTATTTGGAAAAGAAAGTTCTAACTATCAAAGACATTAAGGCCCAAACTAGAAATCGATTAATTTCTTCCTCCAAATAACCAACTCAAAATACTTATTAGAGAGCAGTGGCAATCAACACCCCCTGGTGATGCTGAAGTAAAATCAGTGTCAGCTAATATCACTGCCACAGTGGTGGCGAGGGGTGTCATCTTGCTAAGTCTCTACTCTGTGCATTTGCGTTCCATGTTCAGCTCCTCCAACCACTACAGAACTGAGGAAAAAATGTTATCTATGTTCACTTAACAGATGAGGAAGCCATGGGTTTGAGAGGTTAAGCATCTTCACATCACATGACATCTCATTCTTAAGGTTACAGCACACTGTCTACTCCTTCCAAAGCCGGAGAACCACACCTTTTCTTGCAAGGACCTCCTTACACTTTAGAAAGGTTTGGAACTGGACATACTTTAATAACTTAGAATGCATTCCATTGAAATAGATATTTTTACCTTGTAAATAAAGGAGAGTTGCTTCCACTTTTGTTATGCCCAAGAAAGAAATTTGGAAATACATTCTTAAGCTAGATCACAATGTATTTTCTTGTGCTCTCTCTCTCTCTCTTTAATTTATGTATATATGTTTTGCCTGTATGAATGTGTTACACACACAATCAGGAGCCCATGAAGGCCAGAAGAGGGCATTGAATCCCTTGGAACTGGAGTAGTAGGTGTTTGTGGGCCACCTGATGTGGGTACTGATATCTAAATTCGGGTCCTCTGGATAGGACATGAAGTGCTCTTGACCAATGAACCATCTTTCCAGGCCTTCTTCCTGCTTCCGTATTGTCTAAAATCCTTCGATATTCAAGTAGTGCCACTTATTACTTGACTGTCTAGACACCACCAGCCATACTATATAGAAAGTTTGCAAATTTTCCCAAAGAGAAGGTTTATATAATTTCCCCAATGGGACAAGGTAGATAATCCATTGCTCTAATAAACGTGGGCCTGCTTATATTTCCTGTTATGGTTGTGTCACTTTTAGTAACTTGAATTTTCAGGAAATTGATTCATTTTCTCTGTCACAAATCTATTTCCTTTTGTATACCTAGCCAAGATAACCTCTCTTCTATAATACCTACCCCGACAATTCCAACACAAGTGATTTCCTGATCTTTGTGTTTCTCCTTCTTCCCTCCTAGTTCTCCCTCCTGATGAAGTTCACCCATGCATCTTCACCTGACTGATTATACCCTATCAATTTTTCAGTTCCTCCTAACTCATTTGTGCCTGCCTCAGAATGGATAATGCTTTCTCCAAATGTTTAAATTATTAACCGATCCCACTTAACATTGTGTAGTTTATTAAAGCATCAAGAATCTAGCTTCTACAGTAGACTTAAAGCATATTTACAACAAAAGAAATATGGCTGGTATAATTCAAGGTTCATATTCCTTTTATGTTTCAGTTAGAATAACTTTTAAAGCAATATAGTTAATAGATTTGTCAAGCAGAACAAAATATATGAATTTTATTAACTCATGGAAGAGAGAAAAAATGGAAATTGAAGCAACATGCACTATGTTGATATACATTCCTGTCTTAATAAAGCCCAAAATAATTAGCATAGAAGGGCCAGCAAGATGGCTCAGTGGGTAAGGGTGCTTGCCACCAAGCCTGATGACTTGAATTTGAGTCCCAGGATCCACATGGTGGAATGAGAGAATCCACTCCCACGTGTTATCCTTACAGTCACACTTGCATCATGGTGCGTGTGCACTCCTACACATGCACGCATACAACATAAATAAACATCAAACAGTAATTAGCATAGATGGTATTATATCTTTTTCACAGATCAGGGATCAGAGGTTCAGTCATGGTAAGTAGTCTCCCCAGGTTTACAGAGGTATAAAGTGTGGCAGACTCAGATTATAAACCCATGTCCAAATGTTTTCATCATCTACTTCCATTTCTACATGTTTCTACATTCATTTTTGTGTTTGTACGTATGTCTGTGTATGTTTGAGCTTACAGGTCATATCACATGTATTGTGGTCAGAGGACAACTTATAGGAGTCAGATCTCTCCTTCTACCATGTGAGTCTTGGAGATCGAACTCAGGTTGCTGGACTTGGCAGCAAGTTCTTTTTCCAGCTGAGCCATCTCTCCAGCCCAATCAATCATCACCCACTTCTTTCGTTCAAATCTATTTTGTCCATTTAGTTTTCTAGAACCTACTTAGTCGATTTTTCCAAGTTATCATTAAACTTGCTAGACTGAAACCTCCTGGCTTCCCTCTAATTGAGTCTTGGAATTTCTGTGGGTTCTGGAATGTTCCAATGCATTCCCTGAGTAGTTCTGCCTTAGTATAAAGTAGCATAGAAACAGGCGTTGATCTCGAGTTATACAGCATCACTCTATTCCCTGCTTCACATCAGTCTTTTATCTCCAACCCTGGCATTCTTCTTCGGCTGTCAGATGCTACCATCATAGTCATGGGCAGTTGGAGACATCACTGAGATCCTGCTGAGATGACAGAAGGGAGATCTAGGACATGGCTATGCTGGCTTTCACTTGATGTGAAAGGAGCCATCTTAACTCTGGATATGTTACACATCAGTCCTGTTTGGAAGGAACTAATTTATATGATACATTCCTTCTTTTTCTGGCTTGGCATGATCCATGTGAAATGCCAGAGTCTATCACCACCTCTGTGACTGCTAAGAAACTTCTACCCTTGGTCTCTTCTCTCTCTTGGCACAATATTTTACGTCCTCTATGTGTTTTTTTTTTGCTCTTTTCCTAATTGGCAATGTGACTGATGCACCATCTTCCTGATGCTTTGTAGACCAAGCACCAGGAAGGAAAGCCAGGCTTTCAGTGGTGCCAGACTCTCAACTAAACAACATGCTCCTGAAATCTTCCTGATTTGCTTACAATGTGGTTGGGACCCTTCTTCCCCAGACATTGTTTACAACACATCATTGAAAGGAGAGTTTAGAATTCACCGTAGTCATTCTCTTGACTTGCATAGGGAGGGTGATACTTAATAGTCTGGACATAGTAAACAACAGAGGGATGGGTCAAGGCTTTTATCTTTCCCTGGACATTGTGGTCTCCACTGGAATAAACCCTCTTAGGATCCAAAGCTCTAAGAGACAAAGAAAAGTACTCTTATGTCCACCCACATTAGAGGGGAAGAAAATCTAAAATCCACCCTTGGTTTTTTTTGGCTTTAGGAGTTAACACTGAAATCTTTCCCTAGTGTATATGGTAGATTTAGCTTCACTGTGGTGTCTACATCAATCTTGTAAGAGGAAAAACATTTTGAGACTTCCTGGACAGGAAGTGGTGGCGCACTAGCCAGGCAGTGGTGATGCACACCTTTAATCCCAGCACTCGAGAGGCAGAGGCAGGCGAATCTCTGTGAGTTCGAGGCCAGCCTGGTCTACAAGAGCTAGTTCCAGGACAGTTAGGGCTGTTACACAGAGAACCTAGAAATCCCTCACCCCCCAAAAAGACTTACTGCTAGTTAATAAGCTGATTAGGCCAGCTTAAATTACTGAGTATTTATTTTATTTTGTACAAAATTTTTAATTTTTTAAAATATTCAATTTTACTTATAATTATGTGTAAGTCTATGTGTCTCTGTGGTGGTATGCGCATATGAGTGTAGTTGCCCCCAGAGGCCAGAAAAGGGTGTCAGATCCTCTGGATCTGGAGTTAGAAGCAGTTGTGAGTCCCTAGGAACGAAACTCAGGTCCTCTGTAAGAATAAGTATAAGCTCGTAAGCGCTGAATCATCTCTCCAGACCAATGAGTAGTCACTTGGAAATCAGAGGCTGACTGGAGCATCTGCTGTATGTGATGGTAGGCCTTCCCAAGGTGACAAGCCAGAAAGCAGAGAGAGAGTGGAACCAAGGGAGAACATAGCCTTCAGAACCCTGCCTTTAGGAACCTACTTCCGCCAGCCAAGTCACACCTCCTATAGGCTCCAAAGCTTTCAAAATAATGCCACACACTGTGGATTAAGCATTCCAAACATGAGCCAATGGGAGACATTTCAAATTCAAGCAATAGTCCCACCTAGCCATGAGCCTGACATTGTGAGTACGAGAGTTACCTTATAAATAGGACGAGTTAATAGGATGAATAGATACATGATGTTAAATTCTGGACTTTTGCACACAGTAGCTTCAAAGGATGCTGGACTTGTTCTTTTTCTGTACCTTCACTATGCCATAAAAGGCTCAGAAAGGCCTTTCATTAGATGCTGAATAAGTGCTGTTGTCTTCCTGGTAAGATGAATGCCTGGAAGTTCTGTGAACCCAATGACAAATGGATGCTGTGATTGGAATGCACTTGTGGGGTCTAATCAAAGACTTCTGTTGCCTGGAAAAACGGCAGTCTTGACTCCTCTAACACGAAGAGACCTTTCATGAAAATGTGCCCAGAGCCCCTACAGTGCAGTCATGGTATGGAGAGAGCAAGGCAGATGAAGTAGGATGTTAGGAGAAATTCCCTCTGCACAGCACAGACTAGAACTTGATTTCAACAAGATGGCTTTACTCTTAGCGTGTTTTCTCACCCATTTTTCCCATAGTACGTCTAAATAGATGTGTTTTCATTCAGATTGTGCAAAAACAAAACCAGAACACAACAGCAACAAACAACAACAAGAAGACAAACCAGCTAGCTGAAATTCATATGGCATTTAATTAAAACTAAGCTTATAAAACTTATAAGCCTATACCTTGGGTAGCATGGTGAGCTGCTGTCCTTGCTATGAATATGTCTACTTGCATATTAAAAGAGGTAGGCATCATATTATTAATACTAAATTGTACATCCAACATTGGTATCTTGCTTGGTTGCAAGGTCTATCTTTCGTTGCTGTGATTTTCTTAAGCTTGTTTCTGAGTAGCGAGTGGCTCATGCAAGTTCTAAGTTTGATTTTATTTGTGTTTTTGCAGCACTGAGAATCAAACCCAGGGTCTTACACAAGTGAGGTGAGTGCACTCCCATGGAGAAGCCCACCCTTTTCACTTTTTATTTTGAGACAGGGCCTCACTAAGTTGATGAAGCTGACGTTGAACTTGCCATCCTCTTGCTTCAGCCTCTCAAGTAGCTGCCTTCCAGCTTCTGAGCCATCCTGTGGGATCTGAAAGCTGGCCCAGCCAATCTTTCAATTTTAAATGACAGAATCTGTTTGACTTGGCATCTTCATTTTTGCATCGTGGCTTATTGTAAATAACGGGAGTAAATGCAAACAAATAAACAAACAAAACCTGAAACAAACAAACAAAAACCTGCAGGTGCTAAAAGCATTGAACTTGGCAGATAAAGCAACTCCACTAGTTTTTTTTTTATGAACTCTGTTATTAGAGGGAGTAGAAATAAATGAAGGGGAAGAAAGATGTTTTTAGAGATTCTGCTTTGCCCTCTCCAGTGTCCCCTGTCTCTCTCCATTGCCTTGACCCTTCAGATCCCACAGGATGGCTCAGAAGCTGGAAGGAGAGGGACAGAGAGGTGCTGGGCCCTCCCCCTCTGTTGTCTAATGCACTGGAGGCAGAAGGCTACTACTGGCAACCTCCTTTTTGTGTTTCTGAAGTTGCATCAGAGAGCTGGGTAGTGTGGTGGTGGGTGGTATTGTGTTTGTCAACGCCTGGAGTTTGATCCCCAACACTGAAAATGGGCAATACAATTCAATGACCTGAATAAAATTGTATCAGAGAAACTTCTAAACTGCACCAGGGATCCTGGAGCCTTTGTACAGAGAGACATTTTGGGTGTTTAAAGACAACAAAATCCAACAATGAAAAATTTAAAAAAAGGAGCCTTTAATCTTCCCCAAGAAAAACGTGACGAGTGGAAGCACATTCTGGTTCCCCACATTCTGGTGTGCTGGTGTGTGCCTGGAAGTGTGTGTGTGTATGGGGCAGGGTGGTGTTTGTCAAAGATGGCGGCGCAGTCACAGTGGATGAGGTGTGGAACTCAGTTAAGCAGTGTAAGCAAAGCACGGGTTTCTATGTTAAGAAAACCAGGAAGTTCAGCACCTTTTCCTTGCTGCACAGAAACCCCACAGGGCTATCTGTTGTTTTTTCCTCATTTTCATGTTCTTCCTTTCAAATAAAAATATAAGAAAATCAGCCTCATCCCAGAGAGCCAAAGGTTCTCATTTTTCTCTTGTTTCCTTGTGGTCTAATGTTTAAGAGTTCAGGCAATATTTCAGCAGAGAAATGCGGAGAAGGGTAAGGGGAAATCAATAAAGTTATTCTGTGGCTTTTCCCAGGGGAGAGCTGTGTTAATTGAGGATGGCTTGCTAGGCTATATATCAAGTCCAAGGAGAGAGCAGCAGTTTATCTCCAAACAGATTTCCTAGGTGGACTGAAGAGGGAAAGGGAGAGACAGGCATATTGAGCATATGCATAAATGATTATGTAGCCCCCTACATACACGTATGCAAGGTTGTAGATACATATATGCACATAGTTAGATAACTTTTACAATGATAGTGGACTCATGAGTGAACTCATGTATTTTAAAGTACCAAGTGGACATGATATTAGTGGGGAAGGGAGATGAATAAGAACCAAGTATAATGGCATATATCTATGAAAATATTATAACAAAACCTATCACTTTGTATGCTAACTTTAAAAGTAAATTAAAAATCAAAGTATCAATACATTCTAAGTATGGGCACATCTGTGCACACTTAAAGATTAGATAAGAACTATTTCCTTAGGTGTTAGGAATGCTAGACAAAAACTCTTGTGATAAGATTTCGTATATTGACCTGGGATTATTTTGCATTACTGAGTTGTATAAAATTTTTTAGCCCCTGAAGAAGGAACTTGACAGACATAATGGAGTGGAAAAGCTGGGGTGAAAGGCAAGTGCCCTGACCCATGGCCACTGCAAGTGTCTGGCCACTGGGAATTTTCTAGGAAGGCCATCTGAGTCATGGCTGTGGTTGTTTGCTATAGCCGTTGACATAACCAATATTTTTAGCAGGTGTGATATCAGCTGAGATCCTGATGATGAACTTGGGTCAGGACTGCCCATTCACAGTGGGCGGTGGTGCTAGGCTCCCATGGAGCACTTCTCTTTCCTTCATTGACAAGTGTAGACAGCGTCAGGCTGGCAACCGTGCGTGGGGCCAGACTTCATCTTCACAGCAGAGTTTTGATTGGTCAGCTGTTCTTTCTAGACTTCAGCTTTATCAATGACAAACAACTCTTGTCCTTTTTTTTTTAACTGCCTGTGAATCTTGTCAAGATAGGTTTATTTTTTGGTTCCACTCCAGTGTCAGGAGATTTCACAGACAGCCAACCGCCCTATCTGCTATGATGGATCCCACAATACTGGGAATCTGAACACTTTTCTTTTCTTAGTATATTAAGGCCCTATTTTTTTAATATTAGATTATGTATTTTGTTTATTTGTTTGTGTGTAGTGTGTGTATACAGTTGTGTT
>LOJH01023428.1:16533-29496 GCA_001685095.1 Ellobius talpinus | reverse complement strand
TTTATTAACCAATGAAAGTAACACATAGACAGATGACCCTCCTCCATCAGGGCTCATCTTTCAATTCATTTCAGTACCTGAAAGTAGAACTACTGGATAATTTACCTTAATATTTAAGCTCTTAAAGACATTTTCCACATTGTTCACAATGTTAGTGTTTTTCTTTTTGTCTAAACACAAAGTGCATTAACATGAATGTGCTATTTTGCCTTCATTTAATACATGAAACTGTGTTTCAGATAAGCCATAGATAGTTGTGGTAGTTTGAATGAAAATGATCCACATAGGCCCATAGGAAGTGGCCCTATTAGGAGGTATGGCCTTGTTAGAGTAGGGTGTGGCCTTGTTAGAGGAAGCGTGTCACTGGGGATGGGCTTTGAGGTTTCAGATGCTCAAGCCAGGCCCAATGTCTGGCTCTTCCTGCTGTCAGCCTAGCTGGATGTAGAACTCTCAGCTCCCTTTTTAGCACCATGTCTGCCTGCATGTTGCCACACTTCCCACCATGATGATAATGGACTAAACCTCTGAACTGTACGTCAGCCCCAGTTAAATGTTTTCCTTTATAAGAGTTGCCGTGGTCATGGTGTCTCTTCACAGCATTAGAAACCCTAACTAACCAATAGTTTTAAGCTTTTGTGTCTGTTCCTAATAACAGAGATGCTCTCCCCACACCAGCTAAAAGCACCCTGCATTTCTCTTTGATTTAGTTAACAAGTCCAGCCATTGGGCTGTTTCCTTCATGAGCATCGAAGCACAAGTCTCACTTGTCTGTGATGTGGTTATTAAAAATAGCTTTAGAAAGCCAGTGTGCCAAGAAGGAACAGAGACGTTTACTCTTCCGAGCCACCCGCATACATTGACACTTAGAGGAGCCTGCGAGAAAGGCCCAGCATAACCCTTGCCACCTCTCCTTCTCCACTGTCAAAGCACTCAGTTACAGGTTGAAACTGGAGTCTACATCTAAAGAGGAAAATGCCACTCATCACTACTGTAACCGTCACTCTTGCTTTGATTGCTGATAGCTAGAGGCTTTGCAAGGAAATTTTACTTTCAGGTTGAAAATTTCAGCTTTGCCTTAGGGAAAAAATGGCAGTAACTCTGCCAGCAGACAGAGTTTTCCTGGGTCTCAAATCTTTGACACAAGAAGTCATTCAGCTATGTGAAAACAATGGGTGGCAATATGAAACCCTGTCTTCATGTAAGAACTTGGCCTCATTTTCCCTCCCCCCGTTAGCCACAGAAATCCAGTACTCAGAGCAGTCTGGGCTGGCTGCGGGTCTTCTGTCAGCATTTCCTGGTTGTTAGGGGTCTGCAATAAAGCTGTAACATCTCCTTTGCTCTGATTTGGACTCCCTGATCTCCTCTGGGGAGATTAATTTGCAGAGCAGAGACAATGCCTTTCTAGTCTGTTTTGGTTTAGTGTTTTGAGTTGTCTTTATTAAACTTTGTAAGGACAAGAAATTTGTTATTCTCTCAGTAGTGTTGAATCACATGACAGGATTCTAATTTCTTTTACATTTTTATTTACTTTTGAGACAGGGTTTCATGTAGCCCAGGCTGGCCTCAAACTTTCTGTGTAGCTGAGGATGACCATGACTTCCTGAACTTCCTGCCTCTACCTGTCAAAATGCTGATTTCTGTTTCCCTGTTGTATTGTGGAATCTAGAAAGATTCTGGGTTCCTCTTTGGTTCTGATTCTGATACTACATTGTGAGTATTGAGCAGTATAGTTGAGTACACTCACTTCATAGCCTCCAGTTAACATAAACATGCCTATTGACAAGATTTAATGATTCCTTGTTTTGTTTTTTAGTAAATCAGGAGAAGAGAGTAAAGAAGGGGGGATGGCTCAGTGGGTGAGGGTTTGCTCTGCAGACATGAGGACCTGAGTTCAAATACCCAGCACTGATATGAAAAGTGTGCATGGTTGTAACCCTAGTGCTCTCTGTGGCAAGTAGAGGATGGCCTGGGCTTTCTGACTGCCAGCCTAGCTCCATGTTCATGAGTGACCATGTGGTGCTGGGAACTGAACATGAGTCCTCTGAAAGAGCAGCATGTGAGCTTAACTGCTCAGCCATCTCTCCAGCCCCTCATTCTTTATTTTTATAATGATGAGTGTGGTACACACAACCTCAATGTGCCAGGCAAGTGCTCTGCCTCTGAGCTATGACTCTGGTCCCCAATTGTCTTTTGAAATAACAACAAATACTTACAAACAGATTTGGGAGCCACTTTTTCTTGCTACAGAGCCCGAGAAGCTAACTGGTACATACGCATGTCCCAACAGTAGCAGTGACTATGATGACACCCTCACTCTGGGATCTGCCAGCACAGTGGAGACATGACTGAAGGAGAAACCCTAGGATGAGAAGAGCCCTGTGGCCACTGTATGCCCCACTAGTGGTACTAAAATAACAGGAATTGCTGAGTTCCCAAAGGGAGTAAGTGAAGCAGGAAGAGTTTCCAGGACATCACATCAAATCCTTTGACAAGATGTCTAGGTGTTGCCACAATATGATGCTTTCTCCTGAACAAACACCCATAGCGTAGATGAGAGTCATGCAGTAGCGAAAATTAGAAGTAATGGTAAGATACAGGGAATTAGGATGAAGTAAGGACCCCTGACTTGGCACTGGAAGTCTGGCTGTTTGTGGGAAGCCGTCCTTTGTTACACTTGGACAAGCTGTTCTCTCAATGCGCCTGTTTCCTAAAGTATTGAATCTCTGTACCTTTTATTCAGCAAAAGCAGCTGAGGTGTTTTTTTTTTTTTCTTAAACATTACTTTTCTTTTGCCATTTGACTGGCTGCTTTGAATGCTTTCCTCAACAAGGGTTACATGCCATCCAGGGTAGCTGTGCAGACGGCTCAGGCCACGCCTGCAAGTTCAAGACTGGTGTGTTGTTAGCTGTGGGCGCTATAGAAACAGAACTTGAAATGTAAACGTTTAGTCTTGTTGGGGACTGCTGAGTGGGCCCCAGCCTTGTCTTAGGATTTTAACTTCTGGCTTGGGTCCCAAAAATAATAAAAACGATCTCATTGGTTCACATTTTTCAGTGAATGTGGTTTGCAGAAATCGTAAATAAAAGTAACTTGTGTGGAACAGAGCATTTTAGCAAATAAAGTGAGAATTACTCCCTTTGCTCGGCACATTCTTTTGGTTCACAGATCTGGAAAGAAACCTGTGCGATAAATAAAGCCCCTTTATACTCTGGACTTCTGAATGGGCTACAGAGGAATAAGTGTGATCTCCAGTGATTCTCATCTGATGGGTGCCCCCATGGCCCCTGACCAGTGCTGCTAGCCAGTGTGTTGTAGGATGCAAGGAAAACACAATGCTATAGGGCCGGGGCAGCAGGGAGAGTTCTGTAGCCTCTGCAGCTGTTGAACGTCTTCCTGGAGGAGCTACGCTGTTACCATTGCTGAGGCTTCTTGGAGAGCCTCTGCTCCAGCTGAGGATGCCTTGTTTTCGTAGCAACAGGTCTGAATGGTACAGGATGGCCCACAGTTTCAGAAAGGGCTTTCTATAAATAGAAGCTACTTACTTGGATGTTTCTACCACCAGTGGATGTCATCAGGGCCACTGTGTAGGACTCAAATGTATCCCTTGCTAGTTTTTGCTTTCTAGAAGGTTATCTTATTAATGCTGAGGAATGATTCTTTTATCCGTACCTCCATGTATCATTTTTATCTTCCAGTTACATTTCTGTGGGGTGGGAATGGGGTGCATATGTATGTACATGTACATGTCTAGACCAGATGTTGACGCCTGATATCTCCCTCAGTAGCTCTACACTTTTTACAAAATGAGTTAATTTAGAGGTTAGTACATGAAGAGCAGAAGATGAGTTGTGAGAGTCAATTGTCTTCTTCTACCTGGTGGGTTCTGGGAATCAAACTCAGGGTTAACAGCCTTGGCAGCATGAGCTCTTATATGCTGAGCCATCTTGTAGTCCCCTGGTTTTTTGAGGGAGAGTCTCATTAAACCTGAAGCTTAACAGTTTGAGCTAGGCAGCTGACTAGCAAGCCCTGGGGATCCTTTTCTCTCTGCTTCCCCAGTGCCAAGATTATAGGTGCAGCAGAGAGATTTTCATTGTTGTTTGTTTTGTTATTGTCTTTTGAGATAGGGTTTGCAGTGTAACCCAGGCTAGTATCAAGCTTGAGTTGTTCCTAGCCCAACCTCTTGAGTGCTAAGATGATCACCATACCCAGCAGGCACTCAGGTTTATTAAAAATAATAAACAAGCAAACAAGAGTCAGACTTTTCTGAAGCAAGCCTGACTTTCACCATGCTTGGAAGATGTCATTCTCATCACCCTCCAGGACACCTTCAGGTACTAACTAGACTTTGCCAGCTTATTTGCAAAGCTTTTTTCCAGGAAGATCACTGATGACCTTTGTATTCCATCAGAGTACTCAGGGACCAATGTTCTGATTTCCCTTCAGTGAGCCCCTTCTATGAGCATGGCACTCATATACCCACCCATGTTACAAAGTCCTGATTTAAACTCTCTTAAACAAACAAACATGGAGGAAGAATTGCTGGGGAGAACCTCACGTAGCTTGTTGTGAAGGGAGTTGAACTGTTTGCCCTGGGAAATGTCTCCATAGACCTTGTCAAATAGTCAAGGCTTAGACCTGGAGTAATGCCTGTGTCTGTCTCTCTCTGTTGGCTTTGTCTCTCCCAAGAAGCTAATCTCCTTCCTTTACTGGAGAACCTTGCTGCTGTCTAACTTAGCCTCACATCTTCCAGCTCTCCTTCCCAATTCCAGTTCTGGAAAAATCATAATTTCAGCATAGGACTGGTCTGCTCCTTTAACAGAGGACTCTGTAAAAACACCATGAGAGGGAACCTGCAGGTTTGGGGTGTATTGGGTCAACAATTCCAAAGATTTCTTCCCCAATCCCAGGATTCATCCTAACAAAACTCAATGGAAGGGTACTATTATTTCTGTTCTATTAATGGTAAAACTGTGCCTCCTGAAGGTCACATGACTTGACAGAGATTACATGGTTAAGGCCAAGCCTCCAACTTCAGTCTCTGGCTCCAGAGCGTGTGCTTTTATCCAGTACAGCTTGTTTCTTTCCCATGCAATAGAAAAGAAAGGGGAACTGGCAGATAAATGTCAAGGAAAAATAGCGATGGTGGCAAAATGGCAGGAAATCTGATTTCCTTTCCAGGAACCTTAAATGTTACTACTTCAAGTGTTTCAAAACAACCTAAATCATACAAGATCTCCCCCTCCATCCCCAACAGGGTTTCTCTGTGTAGCCCTAGCTTCCTGGAACTCATTCTATAAGACCTCAAATTCGGAGATCTGCCTACCCCTGCCTTCCAAGTGCTGGGATTAAAGGCGTACACCACTACTACCTGGCTTTTACAAGATCTTTTAAAAATGGACAGCAACAACAAATGGTAGCAAATGGGATTTCAGTTTCTGAAGACTGCCTTTGGGCCGAAAGTGATATAATTCTCTGGTAAAGCTAACTGCCCAGTTAGATCTTCAAGCCAGAGGAGGGACCCGATGACCAAGAGCATTGTCATGGGATCCAGTCCTTCTGTCTGTACAGGTGACACATGACTGGTCTGCAAAAAAGAAGCAGGAAGTGAAGGAAGAAAGCAGAGACAATTGTGCAAGGTCCCTGCTGCTTCTCTGCTGTGCCAGTGACCTGGCATGGCCAGGATTTGGCTCAAAGTGTATCTCTGGAGACAGGACACTTGAAGGTCATGGCTATAGTTTGTGGTGTGCAGAAGCACAAAGATACTATAATGGCTTTTGCTGAGTCTTGGAAGCAAACTCAGTGTGTCACTTTGTGTCTCTGAGTACAAGTGTTGAGTTGCCAAAGAGGGTCACAGTAGAAACTGCTGTCCCGTGATACCCCAGGTGCAGCCTGCCACCACACTGCAGTGTTCCTCTCAGAGACACCAGCAGAGAGGGTCACAGTAGATGAAACTGCTGTCCTGTGATAGCCCAGGCTCAGCCTGCCACTACAGTGCAGTGTTCTGCTCAGAGACACCAGGCAGAGGAAAGGTTTTGGGTAATGGAAACAGATATTTTGGGTGATTCATTCTGCTTTTAATCTGGATCCAGTTTGAAATATTTAAATGGTGTCCAGGAATGGAACTAGACTCTCCCAGGGCATTTTCTGATTATCTGTGTCAGATGTGCATGTTAGTGTCTTTATTTTAAGAAGAATCTTCTCCTTCCATAGCCCTTGCACTTTTCCCAGGAAAGAAATATTCTGTGATGCAGTTGACTAAACACTGGGTCTAGTTGAGAAGGGACTTCCTCTGTAGAGTGAAAACTTCAGAGGGAGCATTTTGACTCTGGAAAATTAATTACATTAACTTTCATGTGCTTCAGTACATTCTTATAGCAAGCAAAGGCTGAAAACTGGCAGACCATTTATCTTTCTTGAAGTCTGTGAAATATAAGATTGTGTGGGTCTTGTTTTTCTGGAAAAGGAAAGCAATGCCCTTGGCAGAAGCAGACTGGAGAGGATACAGGACAGGAGTCTCCTTAGTGTATAACCTGTCCTTTTGTCTTCAGTTTTAAGGTGTTTAGCTATATCCCATCAACATCTCACTGTAGCATAGCACACATTAAACATCACAGAACGCCACACAAGCCATGACCAAGAAGGAAAGTCCTTTTTGACAGTCTGTTGCCTGTAAGGACTCTATGGTTTTCTGACATCATGACTCAAAAGCATGTTTAGAAGCCTCCAGTGAGTTTAGGGTGCACTGACTCCTCTCCTGGAGCGGCACCTTGGCATTCAACTTGATTACCCAGGCAGATGCTATCAGGCTGAAGTGTGGGGCTGTGATTGGTTTTGAAACACTGCTGTGGTTGTTCCTGAAGTTAGGGATGGTAGACCACAGCCCCCTGATGCAGAATAGTCTTAGCACTATCACTCAATGCTGACATTTTTAATTATTTGGCAAATATTTGTTGAATTTTAGCTGTGCTATATATAGCTTTGTCTAGATGCTCTTTGTAAAGTGACCATATGACTTATCACCAGGACTAGCTTTATTTATTTACTTACTTATTTCTTCATGTGTGTGTGTGTGTGTGTGTATGGGTGTTTTGCATATTATCTGGAACTGGAGTTGCAGACAGTGTGAGTTGTCATGCTAGTGCTAAGAATTGAACCTGGGTCCTCTGCAAGAGCATCCAGGGCTCAACTGCTGAGACATCTTGCCAGACCCACTAGGGCCACTTTTGAGGGTGAGAGTGAGCTATCCATAATTACACTGAGCCACACTATAACCCCCACACTTGGGGGCAGAGGCAGAATCATAGTTTAAGGCCAACCTCAACTGCATAGTGAGTCTATGTCTTAAAAATCTAAAGTAGGGGCTGGGGATCTGGCTCAGTTAGTAGAGTGCTTGCCTGGCATGAGGGAAGCACATGCATGGTAGTAATTACATGTCTGTAATCTTGGCACTAGAGACAGGAGGATTAGAAGTTTAAGGTCCTCCTAGGATACATAGTGAGTTCTAGGGAAGCCTAGGCTCCATGAGATCATCCCCCTCAAAAACAAAACAGTGCAAGCCAACCTAAAATAACAATAACAGTAATAACTTTAGCATTGTCACATGATACAGTCATCACATGGTGGGACTATCCTAGCTAACCCTGGATGGCCAGTTGCCATGCGTATTCATGGCCTTGGGTATGTACAACTGTTAGACAGCTAGTCGTTCCATAGCAAATCAAGAACTTTATAAAGGTCCTGGGTTCTATTCTTAGCACTACAAAAACAAACAAAAAATTATAAAAGCAACAGTCCTCCTCTACAGTTATCCCAGGACTCCACACCCTGTTCCCCCCATTCTGAACTATTTACATAGCAGAGTGTTCAAGCATCTCCCACTTTGGGAATTCCTTCATTCATTTTTTGCTGCGTTTCCACGATTCATCAGTCATAGCAAAAACTTGTCTAAGGTAGTCTGCTGGAGTCCAACAAGCCTTTTCCTTCTTTCCTTCCTTCCTTCCTTTTTTTAAGGTCTCCTTAAGTAGCTCAGACTCACTTCCAACTCATGGCAATCCTCCTGCCTCAGACTCCCAAGTACTGAGATTATAGGCAGGTGTCACCATGTCTAGCTCAATCAGCTAAGGGCCAGATCGCAATTATTTTCATCTTTGTGGGCCATGTGATGTTGTAGCTGTCCCTTGCTGGCATTGTATGATGAAAATGAGCATGTTAGGCTGTGTTCAAACCTCATCATTTACCTATACAAGTGGCAGACGAATCCAGGCCATTGTTTGCCAGCCCAGCTTTGTATCACTGTCTGATGTCATCACTGTCTGATGTCATCACTGTCTGCTCCCCTCTCCCTGCCTCCCTGTAATCTGCTTCTGCCACAGTTTCTAGCATCTTCCCAGTTGCTGCTGGCAGTCCTCTGTCTTAATCCAGTGTAATGAGTGAGTGCTCTTTCTCATCTGTATGCACTTGCTTGGTTCTGGTGATGTCATAGTCCTTGGTTTATCTGCCGATGGTGGTTTCTCTCTTGAAAATTTGCCGCTGCCTTTTCTTCCAGACGGCTGGAATATACAAGGGCTCAGTTCTTTCCTCCCTCGCCTCGCCTTCCCTCTCCCCTCATACAGGCACCTAATCAGGATGTGCTTGAGTGACTGAAAGAGTGAGTGAAATTCTGACTGACATGACTGAACAACTGTGGGTTATCACAAACCCCAGTCCACCAGTCCTCCACATGTGTAGCTGTTGCACTCTTCCGCCTTCCCTCCTATTCCCTCCTACAGGCGATGTGTAAGCTATAATGTCTTTTGTGTGTCCCATCCATCTTGGTGGGGATTTATTTCCTTAGAAACATTTGGCTCACTACTAGCTTCTGACTTCATTTCATTGGTTTCTAAGTAGGACACCATAAATGTCTAAGATTTGCCACAAAATTGGAGGCCCCATACCAGTCTTGATTTTGTTGTTGGTGGTGGTTGTTGACATAGTCTTTTAGAGTCATTTTGTAGCTGAGGAAATTGATACTCAAGCAGTAACCAGAGCTTACCTCACTTCTGACTTGGAGCCACTGGTGTCTTCACAGGTGTGAAAGTTCATGCAAACATTGAGAGACAGATGTGTATCTTTTGTTATCAGTAACATGCATAGTAATCACCAAAATAGTGGGAATAGTTTAGTTTTAAATTGGAACTTTATGCCTAGCACGGTAGCACTGGGAAAGGCAGAGGCAGAAGGATTGCTGCAAGTTTGAGATCAGCCTGATTTGCAGAGAGTTCTAGTCCAACCATGGCTACATAATAAGGCTCCATCTCAGAACACCAAAAACTGACTTTAAATTTTATGATATAGATTGCTAAGAGTTCTTAGAATTTGCTTGTGCTCACATGCAAGGCTTAATCTCACTCTCCTGTTCTGGTGCAGTGAAACCGTAGTGCAAGAACAATGAATCAAGAGAGTTTCTGGTCAAAATTTTTGGGAGACTGAAATTAATTATAGCATAGTGCCTGGTGCCTCCTCTCCTTGCTCCTCATTTTTTACCTACTTCTCTTATTCTAGGCACTCGAAGAGGCCCAGAAAGCCATTCAGCAGCTCTTTGGCAAAATCAAGGATATCAAAGACAAAGCAGAAAAATCAGAACAAATGGTGAGTTTAGGTTTCTTCCTTATGTGTTTGCACCCAGAGTGGGAAGTTAGTGTCTCATCCAGTCACAGTAATTAGGTCCTTTCTCACCCTGCCTGCCAGCTGCAGTCATGCACTCCTCCCTGTGAGTGTATCCTGACTGCCTCAGAAGAGACGCTAGACAGGGGTGACTAACGGGCCTTGCTGCCCTACATTTGCAGCCGCTTTCAAGTAGGAAACAATCCGCCACCACCCCTCACCACAAATAGTTTCCTAGTCATTTTGGTTGTCTTTCTCTAGCGTGTTTCTAGCTTGTGTTCCCCAGTTAAGGTATCTGTGATGTAATCTGGTAAGTAGCTTACTAATGCTGGTCCCGGGTCTGGGATGAGGGAACCATGCCCAGGATGCATGCACACAGTTTTCATTAGTTCCTACTTTCTGAATTTATAGGTGATGAGCTCAGAAGCGCCCTGATGACCAGGAACCTAGCCTTCACCACAGCTGCTCCTCAGGAGCCACCAGGCTGTACTGGGTTTCTGGGCTGAGATTCTAAGTCATCTGATACATCTAAATGACAGTTTTCTCAGCTATGAAATAATAATATCTACCTCACAGGATCTCTGAGCAGAGTGCCTAAGGATCTGCATTTTCTCAGGAGTACAGTACATACCACCAAGCAGTATAATTATCAAGTGACACTAGCAGAGATGACATTTGCTAGAGTTTGTTGTACTTAAGTTTGTTTGTTTGTTTTACAGACAGGGTTTTACTATGAAGCTCTTGCCTGGAACTCTGTGTAGATCAGGCTGGCCTTGAATTCACAGAGATCCACTTGCTTCTGCCTCTCAAACACCCAGCAGTTGTACTCAGCTTTTATGCTCAACAATGACATTATGATTCTAAGCTGCTGTTCTGGACTATGCACCCTCTTCCAGCCAAGTGGGACACAATGATAGGGGAATTAATACTTGGCAAAATCTCTCAAGGTGCCAAGCACAGTGCCAATTCCTTTATACAACTGATTTGATGTAGACCTCTTGACAATCTTACAGTGAGATTTAGTGTCATTGCTCTTATTCTATTTATTTATTTTGATTACTCATTTTGTAGATGAGGAAACTAATACTCAACAAGAAAATTGTTCTAAGACACAGAATGTGTAAGTGGTAGAGCTGTGGGATTCAGCCTTATATTTTTCTGAATCTGAACCCACCATATCCTGCTCTGTCTTTTTTGGATGCCCATGAGTGGCCTTTGCAATTAATTTTAGCAATCTGTTTTGCAGAATAGCCTTTTGTGCATTTACCCTGAGCACCCCTTGCCATTAAAGTTTCTGTTTAGGGAACTGGAGAGATGGCTCAGCGGTTAAGAGCGCTGGCTGTTCATCCAGAGGACCTGGTTCAATTCCCAGCATCCACATGGCAGCAGCAACTTGCAACTACCTGTAACTCTGCCTCCAGGGGATCTGACACCCTCACACAGGCATGCATGCAGGCAAAATACACATAAAATAAAATGCACATAAAATAAAAATAAGACATTAAAAAGACTCTGTTTACAGAATAGCAGGTAGTTCAGGTTGCCTAAAGCAGCACAGAGTATTTGATACAAGATCCTGGGAATGAAAAGACTAGTAAGCTGTGGTATACAGTCATGAGATAGGATAGCATCAGAGGAAGAGGATTTGTTAACTCTTGAATGCAGGGGTGAGAAGAGGCATAGATGACTGGTTGAAAACCCAGAGGTTGGGTTGGAGAGATAGTTCAGCAGTTTAGAGCACTGGTTGCTCCTTCAGAGGTCCCCAGGACTCCAGTTTGATTCTTTTAGTTTTTTGAGACAAGGTTTCTCTATATAACCCTGGCTATCTTGGAACTTGCTCTATAGACCAGGCTGGCCTCAAACTCAGAGATTCTCCTGCCATTGCCTCCCAAGTGCTCGAATTAAAGGTATACTATATCACTACCCCACCCCAGTTTGATTCTTAAAACCCACATGGCAGCTCACAACTATCTTTAACTCCAATTCCGGGGAATCCGATGTCCCTTCTAGGCATACAAGTCACAGACATACATGCAGGCAAATTGTTCATATACATAAAACAAACAAAATGGGGTTAAATCCTCCCAGATCAGAGCCAGGTGTGGTGTATACATCTGTAAACTCAGCCCTGGGGAGGCTGAGCAAGCCAATCAAGAGTTAACGTTTGGGCTGGAGAGATGGCCCAGTAGTTAAGAGCACTGGCCAGAGGACCCATGTTCAATTTCCAGCACCCTCATGGCAGCTCATAACTGCCTGTAACTCCCATTTCAGGAGATCTGACACCTTCACACAGATATACCTGCAGGCAAAAAGCTGAATGTGCATGAAATAATAATAAATAAATAATTTTTTAAAAAAAAGAGCTAAAGGTCTTGGCTGCGTGCTGAAGCTCTCTCTCAAAAATAACAGTAGGATTGAAGCAAAGTAGCCCAGAAAGAGACACAGGGATTGCTTTCAGAGGATGATAACTTCAATGTTAGAAGTGCGTGATCAGATTACAGGGCCAGATGAGTTTCTGGTGTACTTTGTCATTCCACAGCTTCTTTTGACCCACACTCAATTTCTTTTTCCTGTAGTGGTAATAGTGATAGATCCCAGGGCCTTGTGCAGTAAAGGCTTGTGGCTATGCAACAGAATTGTCTTTACCAGTTTGTCTAGAGTGGTTAAACTAAAAACCAGGTCATATGAGCTTAACTCACTATAGGATTTTCCACCTTACTGAGACATATATGTATCTAATGATTAGAATGTTTGTGCCTGGTATCCATGGAACTCCTTTCTTTCCAGGTGTCATAAAGCCTGGGAAACCAAACCAAATTGCTATTAAGAAGGTTTCGCCTAGGCTAGTAAGTAAAGATGCTTACCATCAAGCCTAAGGGCCTGAGTTTGATCCCTGGGACTCACAAGTTGGAAAATGATAATCCCTTTTGAGTTGTCTTTTTGGCTTTCATATACACACACTGTGGCATGTGCACACATACATACACACACTCATACATACATTCATGCATGGTTCTTGGTCGTTGTAGATTCAACCTAGTGAAAGACTGTATGTTAGTGAATTGGAGGGCTTCCCCCAGCTTCTCTGCTGCATCCACTTCCTCTAAATGGAAGATACTTGCCTTCCCACATCATGCTCCATTCTCTTGGGTCTGCCAGAAAAACAGGTAGCTTTTGCTCCCTAGACTGCCCTTCTCCTCTTAGGAGGTTACATGTTAAGTTTGCCAAAAGCACTGGGTTTTTACCTTTTTTTTAAAAAAAAACTTGAGCTGGGCGGTGGTGGCACACGCCTTTAACCCCAGCACTCGGGAGGCAGAGGCA
>LOJH01023428.1:4714-16428 GCA_001685095.1 Ellobius talpinus | reverse complement strand
AAAAAAAAAAAAAAACCCAAAAAAGAAACAAAAACAAAACATGAGCCAGTCTTTTTTTGAGCTGGAGATCAAGAATAAACTATAGCTTCATTAATAAAGACTGCCTCAATGCAGCAAGCTGAGCCTAGCACCTGTCATGGCAGAAGCATGCTTACTGCAGAGGGATGTACTGGACTTGACTGCTCTGCCCTATGCTCAGTGCTGTGCTCCATCAGGAGCAAAAAACAAAGTCAATTCCTTTTAATCGAGGATTTTTTATGACCCTAGGTATGAAATCTGAAGAGATGCCAAATTTAAAAAAACAAAAATTAAATAAAAACATTTGAGACAGGTTTTGCTAGGTAATGCAAACTGACCTTAAACTCAATGTGTAGCCCAGGCTATCTCTGAACTTGTGATCTCATGGCTCAGCCTCTCAAGTGGTAGATAGGATTATAGGAATATGCCACCACACCCAGCCCAAAAGAATGACTTTAAGAAAGGGGTCATTTACATGTTAGATCTAGACCAAAGGGACAGAACTGGGTACAGTGGTACATGCCTATAATCTCAGCACTTGGGAAGCAGAGGCAGGAAGATTGCCACAAATCAAGGCAAGTTCAAGGACAGCCAGAGCAACATAGCAAGACCTTGCCTCTAAAAAGAAAGAAGCTCAGGACTGGAGAGATGGCAGTAAGAACACTTGCTGCTCTTGCAGGGGACCTGTTTGGTTCCCAGCACTCACATCAGGCTGCTCACAACCATCTTAACTCCAGCTCCAGGGACCCAATGCCCTCTTCTGGCCTCTATGAGTTTTAGTATACACACATACACATAAAATAAGGAAAATAAATCTTTTCTTTTTTGCTTTCTTACCCTTAAAGACAGTGTCTCTCTAACTAGCCCTGGCTGTCCTGAAACTCACTATGTAGAACAGGCTGGCCTTGAACTCACAGAGATCTGCCTGCCTCTGCCTTGTAAGAACTGGGATTAAATATGTGCATGTATTGCCTAGCCCAAAAATATATCTTTAAAAGAGAGAAATAAGCAAGCAAAGCATGAAAGGGGCTAATTATTGTAAATTATTTGAATTGTATATTGTGAGGGTATTTTCTCTAGGGACTAACTTGAGGTTGTTTTAGATGATTTTATGTGTATGATTTTGTTGAAAAGTAGCTTGGAGGTTTACAGCTTCCTTACCTTCCCCCCTTTTTCCTGTTGTTTTCAATATTTAGGTGAAGGAAATCACCCGAGATATTAAGCAGTTAGACCATGCCAAACGCCACCTGACCACCTCAATCACGACACTGAACCACCTACATATGCTCGCTGGTGGGGTCGACTCCCTGGAGTAAGTGAGCAGTGTGAACTTTCTCAGGGGCCTACGGGAAATGCTCCACGGAAGGACAGTGACTTTATGGAGTTATTCACTTCCAAGCTAAGCCAGCCTCACCATTCTTCCCCACCTTTGGAGCATTGATCACAAGTGTTCAGTCACTTTTGATGTTCACAACATAAGTAAGAAAAGAGCTAGGGATGGATACAACCGAGTGGCAGAGTGCCTACGTGACATGCTCAAAGCCCTGGGTTCCGCTCAAAGCCCTGGGTTCTCCTTCCAGCACTGCAAAAGACGGCAAACATCTGCCTTAATGAAAAAAAAAGATGGGCAGGTGACCTGAGGAGGCCACAGAAAGCCCATGAGAATGACCCTGAGAAATGGGTCGTTTGGTGTGGTAGATCTAGACCAGTAAGTCAGACAGTGATTCAGCTCAGTCACTCCCTAGGACTTCAGCCTTGGCAGCTGCTCCTCCTTCTCTTGGGTTGAGTTGCACCAAACCAAAGAGACCATTTGTAAACAAATCTTTGATGTATCATTCAACCCACTTTTTTTCTGAAACCCATGTTTCCAAGATTGTAGCTTTCTGTTTAGCACATTTAGAAACAGTATTAAAAGAAGTTGCTGGTTATTTACCACAAAGCCCTAATTCAAAGCCTCCTCCTCTAGCGGTCCAGCTCCTGTCTGGGGGGGGGCGTGGAGTTCAGGCTGATTCCCCTGCCCTAGTCATTATGGACAGACCAGCCATCTTCACAGAAATGCAAGTGTGGCAGAATATCCCCAGAAGGAAGGAGGAGGGGCTATATCATGCCTAGCCTCTGCTGTGTCTACCATGGGTGACAGAGACTCCCTGGTCCATTGCAGGACAGCCAACCAGTGGGACTGGAAGAATCCTCCTCCTCCTCCTTCCTTCCCACCAGGCATTTTGTATTATCAGGTAAAGATGGCATTGGAGCACCATGGCTTGAACTTGAGCCTTTCCTTGAAATGTCTTGTAAGGGAAGTCATGAATTACACAATTAATGTGAAAGCCAACCCCAGTGAAAACTTTAGACTTACTAATTGACACTTCATTGCCATGTCTAACTGTTGACTTTTTAAAAGTAATTTATTTATTTTTATTTTATGTACTGTTAGGGTCCGAGAGGAGCCCCCAAAGAAGACTATCAGCTACGTATGCAGTAACAAGAGCGCTTTATTAATGCCAATGTTGGGATGACATTTGGCAACCCCCAGAGAAGATCACACCTTTTAAGCAGAGTTAAGGGAATTCCAGAGAGGAGGGATTAATTTGGGGCTGATTGGTGGAGGAAAGATTAGTACGGAGGCTGATTGGTGGAAGATCCTAATGGTTAGGATCCAGCAGTGGGGTAGGAAAAGCTATCTTTAGTTATCAGGAGACTGGGGGGTGCCTGCTGCGCCAGCAAAAGGGCTTTGGGGATCTGCTGAGCCAGGAGAAGGTTGTGTATTTTTGAGGACTGTTTGTTTGACTCTGTCCCATTTTAGTGAGCCGAAACTAAGGCTTAGATTTCTGTCGGCTTCTAGGAGAGCCTAGTTTCCCTCCCCTAGTTCGCTCATTCCCCCTGCCCCTTGAATAGTGAGTCATCTCGAATCCTGGAGATGCATTTCCTGGATCTACAGGCTCATATTGCTGACTCAGAACCATCAGCTGGACTGTAGAGATCTGTGATGGTCACTAGGTCTCCTGGTTGGAACCCGTGGGGCATGGAGGTGGTGTCTTCTCACAGACTTCGCACAACCGAGGCCAGAGTTGTTTCTGCACCTGAGACAGAGCTTGTAGGGAGGAAAGAAATCTTTGGTCATCAAATTCAGCCAATAGTTCTGCCCTAAGATTAGGCAGAATGGGCGGTGGCCTGACATACATGATCTCAAATGGGGTCAGGCTTAGGGTTTAAGGAGAATTGTGAACCCTGTAGAGAGCAAAGGGGAGGAGAGGTACCCAGTCACTGCCAGTCTCAAAGGTTAGGTTGGGTAAGGTCTCCTTTAGGGTCTAGTTCATCCTTTCTACCTGGCCTGAACTTTGGGGACAATAAGCATAATGAAGTTCCCGTAGCCTTAACTTGTCTTTGTGTTACCTGAGAGATGAATGCAGGTCCGTTATCTGAGCCCAAGAGCACAGGGAGGCCCCACCTCAGGATAATTTCTTCCAGGAGCTTCTTGGCCACCATGACAGCTGTCTCGTGCTTAGTTGGGAAAGCCTCAGTCCATCCTGAAAAAGTATAAAAACTAGCAAATATTTATAGCCATACAGGCCTGGCTTTACCTCTGTGAAGTCAATTTCCCAATTGGCACCGGGCCAAGTTCTTCTTTCCCAGTGTCCAGTTCTCATGACTCCACTTATTCCATTGACGAGACGGCATGTGGGACATTGGCCTTCAGCTTCTGCTGTGTTGGCCTTAAGGTCAAAGATCTGAAGATGTGCTCTTTTCAAGAGGTCCTGTATTTTCCCTTCTCCCAAGTGCGTACTTTGCTGTATTTGTCGGGCTGGTTGAATGACAAAGTCTGGTGGGAGGATGATCCGTTCATCGAGGGCCCTGAACCATCCTTCCTCCTTGTAAGTGTTTGTGCATAAGTTGATTCTTTGAAGATCTTGTAAGTGTAAGCTGGAAATTCTGGCAACGTGGTGTTACCATCTTTGGTTGTGTGGCCATCAGAATGGCTGCTGTCTGGAGGGCATCCTCCTTCGCTGCCATGTCTGCCTAGCTGTTTCCCCTAGAGATTGGGTCCTTTCCTTTCTGGTGCCCAGGGCAGTGTATGACAGCTATCTCTTGGGGGCAGCCATATGGCCTGTAAGAGGTCTAAAATCTCCTGTTTGTTTTTAGTAGTCTTTCCTTATGCAGTCAACAATCCCCTCTCACTGTAGATGGCACCGTAGGCATGTATCGTGGCAAACGCATTCTAGCTATTGGTAAAGAGCTGCCTTAATTTCATCCAAGGCCCTTTCCATCTGTGGGATCTAATTGAGGGGAGTCTTCCTTCCCCACCTTGTGGCCTCATACAGAGGCTGAGCTAATTCAGCAAACCCAGGGATCTAGAGCCTACATAACCCAGCAGACCCTAGGAATTCGCTCACCTCTTGGCAGTTGCTAGGTCTGGAGATCCTTAGGATGGTCTCTTTTCTTGCTTTCCCCCCCTTGAGTATGTACCCCCAGTAAGTTACCTCAGTCTGGCTGAGTTGAGCCTTTGCTGATACATGATACCCCAAGTCTCCTAATGTTTTAAGTAGCCCTTTAGCGGCAGCTTTGCAGAATTTCAAGGTGTCACCTGCTATCAGGAGGTTGTTCACATACTGTAATAAACTAATGTTGGGGGGGCTAGTGGGTACTTACCCATGTCTTCCTGGAGTGCTTCATCAAAGATGGTAGGAGAGTTCTTTGAACCCTTACACCCAGGATTTTTTTGGTGACATTTTGCCTACGGGTTGTTTGGAATGGAGTGTTGTGCTCCCGTACCTACCAGAAAATCTACAGGTTTCTCCTTCCCCTTTAGGGTTACCCAAGGCTCAGGGAGGGGCTCGAGACCGTC
Source organism: Ellobius talpinus (assembly GCA_001685095.1). Classification (NCBI taxonomy): domain Eukaryota; kingdom Metazoa; phylum Chordata; class Mammalia; order Rodentia; family Cricetidae; genus Ellobius; species Ellobius talpinus. The sequence continues at coordinate 11,567 of LOJH01023428.1, read as the reverse complement.
ACCTTTATCACTTATTTCTTTTAGTTTTAGTACTTTTACTTTTGAGCCCTATCGTTTAGGGCATTTATTCTTTCAGTGACCCAACTTCCTACAGTAGGCTCATTGGTCTTTTTGCAAACTAGGCCTATCCCTGCTTTAGGCCTTTCCCTTTATATGGTGAGTCTCCAAAGGCCAGTGCCTGTCTTCTAACCTCTGGACTGCCTGCTCTTCTAGAAGGACTTTGGTGAGCCCCTGTATCTGTCTTTTTAAAGCTTTTGTGAGCCCCTTATTCTGTCTGTCTTCTGGGATCTTCCTATTAATGAATACTGTCTCAGCAACCACAATGAATTCAGCCAACCCCTTACCTTTAAAATCTTCTAGTCTCTACAACTTACAGTGGTTATCTGGTGCTGACTGGTTGACAAAAGCCAGGCTGATTGTAGACCAATTCTCTGGTGCTTCCCGATCCAAGGATGTATAGGTCTTATAATCTTCCATCAGCCTCTCTAGGAATACTTCTGGTGTTTCTTCACACCCCTGGCGTATCTGACTAACTTTGGACAAATTTGTGGGCCACCTGTGGCAGCCTAGAGCCCTCCCCATTAGAGTCTGGTGGTAGACTTTCAGCCTCTTCCTACCTTTCTCCATGTTGTAATCCAAATTGGGTTACATCACAGAAAACCCAACATTTATGAGGTCTGCATTGGTGGCTTGTCTTCCATCTGGGCCTGGAACCAATTTCCAAGCCTCGGTTCTGATTGGCCTCTCTCCTCAGTAGTCAAGAGGACCTGGAGCCGTTGGAAACAATTATCTCACGTGGTCTGGTGAGTGAAAAGGACAGAATCCATCAGGTCACCTAGCCTTGCAGGCTTCTCAGAAAACTTAGGATTTTATAATTTCTAATTTTAAAGGTTGCTAGTGGCAAAGGGCCAATGGACTAACTGCTGCCTGCCCTTAGCCTCAGGTTGGCCCACAGCGCACAATGGAAGGACCATGGAGTCAGCCCTGGCTGGTAGCTCCTCCCTCTGAGAATGTGTGTATATGTGGAGTCTCCTCCACTCCTCCCCCTCTGGCCTCCAGGACCTCTCATCCTGGGGAGCCTGGGGATAAGGTGGTGGGATAGAAAATAACTCCTCCTCCAAGTCACCTGGAGAAAGAAAGACAGGGTACAGGGATGCAGTCAGCAGTGTTCTGTCCCCCTCTCTCCTTTTAAAAGTATGACCCCATTCCTAATACAAACATTTTGTAGTGAATCATCAGCTGTTGACTGAGGTTTCTGTCCCACCAGGTCCCACAGTCGTTAAGTCCCAAAGAAATACACAGAGGTCTACATTAATCATAAACTGATTGGCCTATTAGCTCAGGCTTCTTATTAACTCTTTCTTACATCTTATATTAGCCCATTATTCTTGTCTGCATTAGCCACATGGTACCTTTTTTTTGGCAAGGCAGTCACATCTTGCTTGTTCTGTGTCTGGATGACGACTACAGACTGAATCTTTCCTTCCCCCACCACCCCGAATTCTTCTGTTCCCCTTGCCCTGCCTGTACTTCCTGCCCAGTTGCCCCACCTATACTTCCTGCCTGGCTACTGGCCAATCANATTAACTCTTTCTTACATCTTATATTAGCCCATTATTCTTGTCTGCATTAGCCACATGGTACCTTTTTTTTGGCAAGGCAGTCACATCTTGCTTGTTCTGTGTCTGGATGACGACTACAGACTGAATCTTTCCTTCCCCCACCACCCCGAATTCTTCTGTTCCCCTTGCCCTGCCTGTACTTCCTGCCCAGTTGCCCCACCTATACTTCCTGCCTGGCTACTGGCCAATCAGTGTTTTATTAAAATATAATTGACAGGGTACAGATCATTGTCCCACAGCAATCACAAAAATTGTGTGTTTGGCCGGGTGGTGGTGGCCCATGCCTTTAATCCCAGCACTCGGGAGGCAGAGGCAGGCGGATCTCTGTGAGTTTGAGGCCAGGCTGGTCTACAAGAGCTAGTTCCAAGATAGGCTCTAAAGCTACAGAGAGATCCTGTCTCGAAAAACCAAAAAAAAGTTTTTTTAATGAAGAAAACCAACCAGAATTAACAAAATATAATCAAATCTCATACCTCCTCTGACCTTCTACAACTTACTATACTCCTCAGGTTCTTACTTCAGCTCCTCTGGTTTAGCCAGACATTCTTACTCAGTCAACCTTCTTTCCTTTCTCTTCTCTTTATTATTTTAGTTCCCTGCATTTTTTTTTCAGATAACATGAAAACTTTTATCAAAGTCCTTCTTGTGGTTTCCTTTAGTAGTCTAGAATATTATATACCTATAATACTTTAAACAAGAAAGGCAGTGTCAGAACAGGAAAGGGTTAAGGCGAAGTAACTGGCAGCAAGGACCTTGGACCCTAGTGAAGAATTTGGCTCAGGAAGGAAGGGAAAGGGGAGCACAGCAGTTACACTGCTCGTAGACAGAGTGCCCGCCTGGCAGTCAGTATCCTGCACAAAAAGATTGTCAGCTTCCTCGTGTGGGCCACCACAATGATCAACTGCAGGTTCTCTGTCAGGCACCCAAAGTCCTGCCATGTCCTTATCAAACATGCCTCCACCTCTTCAGACAATGAGCCCCAAGTCAGCAGCTTGGGTTTGAAAGTCCTTGGAATGCTCAAAATAAGATTCACGGGAAGAAGTTGAGTTTGACTGACCTACTCCTAAGAGAAGTAACGAGGTAACATTACAAACAGATAGGAAAACATGAAAATAACACTGACAGAAATGTACCATGAAAAAGAAACCAGGAACCAGAAACCAGAACGGGCTGATAGCCTGTCTCCTTAGGGAGTTCTGTGGGTGCTGGGAATTGAATCTGAGTCCTCTGAAAGATCAACCAGTGCTCTTAACCACAGAGCCATCTCGCCAATCTATAGCTGTTGGTTTTATCAGCATCTTTTACTTAAGCTTCATAGTACCCTTAGCAGTAGGGTAAGCCAACCTCTCTGGTGCCGTTGTTTATCATTGGTTTAAAACTGCAGATTAAAACTGTTAGTTTGGAATCATAGTCATCCCCTTTTGTATTCTAGAAAAATGGCTTGGTTCTCCCATGCACCACAATCCTCAGTGACATTTTATACAACACTCCCTTAAAATCTTGCTCCTGACACAATGCCAGCTCAAACCAATAGTCTGCCTAGAGTCCCTTCCTGCCACCCAAAGAGCACCCAACAGACACATTCCTTTGTGTCCTGTGGCATATAGCTTACATTGCTATTTAGAAGATAGTTTACCTTCGTTCAGTGCTTACTTGACACTCCCTTACTTGAATGATGTCACCTGGAGAGTTGGAGCTAAATCCTTTTGTTTTTCCTTCTCCGGTGCTCAGCACCATATATACCCAGCACTTGGGAAGTTTCATTAAATCTGGCTGCTGCCTGTTTTAGAGCTATTGAGGTCATCCCACATCTCTATCTTGTGTCTTCAGTGTTTGGTTTCTAGTTCTCAACTTCTGTCCTTGCAGAGCCATGACCAGGCGCAGACAATATGGAGAAGTTGCCAACCTCCTTCAGGGCGTAATGAATGTTCTGGAGCACTTTCACAAGTACATGGGAATCCCACAGATCCGGCAGCTTTCTGAAAGGTAAGATGTCCTTACAGACAATGCTCTTTCCATAAGAAAAGATGGTTCCACATGTTTTCCCCCTTATTCTGGGAGGCAGCTTCAAATGTTACGTAAGCTCCCTCTCCGATACCCTTTAACTCGCCTTTGGAGGCTGCCCAAGTCAGAAAGTACATTCATGTGTGTTAATATGCACAGCTCTCCATTGTCTACAGAACTTGTTGGACTAAAGCAGTTATTTTGCTCAGGAAATTTGGCCAGGCTTGGGTAATCATGTCTGCTCCATGCACCATCAGTTAAGGCAGCTGATGACAGGACCCGAGGAGCCATTGGTGTTCACTGTCACCTCAGTCAGGCTATGGCCGGGATCCCTGTTCTCATGGGCTACTCAGGCATTCTCATAGTGAGGCAGCTGGGGCCTAAAGATGAATGCACCAAGAGGCTTTGCCTCAGGTGGCATCACAAAACCACTGAGATTCAGGAGGGAAAAAAACCCATGTCTTCCATTTTCTCTCTGACGAGAGGAACACCACAGGTACAGTGGTGAAAGCAGTGGGGTGGTGGATGCCATGGTAGTTTTTAGACAATGCACTGTGTCACCTGAACTTGATTCTCAGACCACAGTGATGAGTTTCTTCCTTGACTTATTCTTTCTTCTTACCATCCTGGAGGTTTCCCTAGAATTTCTTTTAGTTATTTATTTGTGTTTTATGTGTGTATGTGAGTTTTTATGTGTTGTTAGACAGACATATATGCACAATGTCTGTGGAATACACATGTACCTAGTGTCCATGGTTGTCAGAAAGAGGCACAGACCCACAGAACTGGAGTTACAGATATTCATGAACCACCACGTTGGTGCTGGAAATGGAGCCTGAGTCCTCTACAAGAGCAGTAGGTGCTCTTAACCAATGGCCATCTTTCTCGCCTCCACCCTTAAGTTCTGATCTCAGATTCAGGACCAGTGAGAAGACAGACCTAGGAGGAAGAAGAGGCTCCTGAAGAAGGAAGGGGACAGTGAGTTCAGTGTCTCTTTGGCCCTTTCTATTGGAGATAATACCAGAAAGCAAAGGCGGTGTGAGGAGGCAGCCCCTAGCAGCACTGTTATTATCCCGTCCTCTTAGGAAGGCCTGCCTGTTACGTATTTCTGTTCTCTTATGTTTCTTTATCTAACTATACAAGTAATATAAATATCTATTTTATTAAAAAGTCTAAACTAGATGTGGGTGGCTCACATCTATAATCCAAGGACTCAGGTGGTTGAGCTAGAGAACTGGCCTGAGTTTGAGGCCAGCCTAGGCCTTAGGATGAGAACCTCTTTCAAAACACTAACAAAGAAAAAGACAAAAAGTGAACAAACAGGTGTGTCTGAATTCCTTTAGCTTCATTTCGAATCCTCTGGCACTTCCTGGGAGGAGTAACTGCTATCAGCTTATTGGGTCTCCCTTTAGATTGTGGCCTGTACACTATGCTGTGTTTGTAGACCTGCCTCTTTCCGTGTGTGGACTGCCATAGGATAGTTTGTCCCAGACTAGTTAGCTGTTTCCATATCCCTGGATTCCTTATTCTGACTCTCAAGATATACCTCCTTTCACACATGTGCAAGTAGAGTAGATTCTAGGTCCTAAGGTTATATACATTTGAAGGATTAAGAAACACAGCTCATTTTTCAAAAAAAAAAAGCTTAATAGGTACACAGAACCATCTGGAAGTGCTTGAGGACCTGTTTCTCCATCCCTCACCAAATTAGGTGTTGTTCGTTTTCATTTTATTCAGTCTGGTAGATGAAAGTCATTACCTGCTCCCTTTAATTTTAATTTCCTCAATAACTCATGATTGACTCTTTATATTTTCCCTGTGAAGTATCTTTTTCGTTGCTTTGTTTTGTTCAGTGTCTGACTGAGCATGTAGGGTAAGGATGCAGATATTACTCCTGGCAATCACATTACTGTGATTTAAGCCAAGTAGAGGTTACCTTCAGAGCTCCCTCCTGCTCCTGGCATCTACCACTTCTTGTCTTTATATTTTCTTAGGTTTTAGATTTATTTATTTTTTTTCATTTTATGTGTACGAGTATTTTGCCTCTATTTATGTATGTGCACTATGTGTGTTCCTGGTACCTGTGTTGGTCAGAAGAGGACTTTGGAAGTATAGGTAATTGTAAGCCACCATGTGGGTGTTGGGAATTGAACCCACGTTCAATGCAGGAAGAACAAAGTGCTCTTAACTGCTGAGCATCTTTCCAGTCTCTGTCTTTTCATTTTTGAGTAGGCTTTGTTATTTTCTCCTTTAGTCTTGTTCTACCAGGAAACCCACAAACTACCTAGTCTGTCACCCACTTTCTTGTCTGACTTTTGACTTCTGTTTAAATCTTTTCATAATTTCTAAGAATAATGAGACAGGCAGGTTGGATGGTGGTGGTGCACGCCTTTAATCCCCGCACTCGGGAGGCAGAGGCAGGCAGATCTCTGTGAGTTCGAGGCCAGCCTGNAAAAAAAAGATATGAGGTATGAGGCAGGCAGGGGAGGTTGCTGTATGTGCTGGGTATACTGTCTTACAGTGGAGATGTCGAGGGATTGTTAAGGAATGTTGGAATAGGTTGGCAAAGCGCTAGGGAAATCACCACCCTTTCCCTCATCCTTCCTAACCCCTTTACATTTAGAGGTGGCTGATTGCCATATCAGACTGGGAATGTGAACAGCCAAGAATGTCCATGAGCAAGACTTCATGAGCTTAGGAAAGGACCCACAGATGGAGGAAGCAAGCCTGCTCTCAGTGGGTAGGGAGGAGCAGGAAGGTAGCACAACATGCTCTAGTCTTGGGGTGACTCAGAATGATCTGTTGCCGTTCTTCTGTCTTTCATCCACCTAGCATACATGGACTGTGTGCTTACTGTAGCCTAGGCCCTGCGGATGCTAAGCACATGCTCTTCCACTGAGCTATAGCCCCAGCCCTTCTAGTCCCCCTCCCCCCATTTTTCTGGTCCATAGTTAGATTAATATGGCAGTGCAGGCCCATGGACACTGAGAGCAGCTGTATTTGACTTTAGATTTTAAGAGCCTGCACCTAAGAGAGATCACACCATATTTATCTTTCTGTGTCTGGTTTATTTCATTTATTCTTAAGTCCTCCAGGTTTATCCATGTTGTTGCAGATGTCAGCATCTTCTTTTAAAAAGCTCTTTAAAAGCTGGATAAAATCCCACTGCATGTATGCACCACAGTTCTTTAACCCATATTTGTCCATCAAAAGACACGATTGTTTCC
>LOJH01023426.1:5210-19167 GCA_001685095.1 Ellobius talpinus | reverse complement strand
TAGCTCCTATGTCCCTGATACACACTTGGGTTTAGTGACTATGAAGACTAGTGACTTTATCATCATCTTGGAGTTGGTTTTAAGGATATTAAAATATGATTTTTTTGTCATATTATCTTTTTTATTCTAGCCATGTATTTGGCCAGGCCAAATATGTTTCAACTACTTCATTATTGTTATTTAATGATCATATGGGTATATGAATATGCTTTGGTGTGTGTGTATGTGTGTGTGTATAAAAGCTAAGAAAAACACATGAAATATTAATTTCTGTTTTTGAACCATGGGAGGTCAAGGGGACAAATTCAGGTTATCACACTTGATGACAAATCCTTATTCAACGTGTCATTTAGCAGGGTCTTGAACAATGTTCAACTGCCTCAGTCCTTCTTATAGGATAAAACCAGAATAAATTCTTTATGTTTTGGATTTGTTCTAATTGCTAAAACACTTAAATTTAGAAATATAGACTATAGCCCGATGATTAAGAATTTCTAACATATTTAATTATAATGAACTAATGTCATGTGTCCACAATGCTTTATTTTCTCTTAATATTTCCAAATAAATTAAAAACTACTCATGAATTCTTTGTTCTCTAGTCTTTCTGTTCTCAGGATGCAGATGTACTATCCCTTTGTCAACTTCAGAAACTTATTTTTCTCCTAATTACATCTCATCTATTCTTACTCATATTGCATTCTATTAACTTTGAATTCTATCAAGTCCAAGATATACCTAAAGCATGTCTACTTTTCCAACATCCATTATTCTTTCAGTGCTACAAATTGCCATTGTCTTTTATTTTAAGTACTTCAATAACGTGTCTACCCATTTACACTTTATGTTAAAACCTCTTCTTATCCCAGTAGACTGAATCTACACTTAAATACATCAATCATCAGTTATAGGTAACATAAAACAAGAATAATACAGTCTTTCTTTCAGTGAACACTATTACAAACTTAGGGGAAATATAGATACTTGAAGATTCTATAATAGAAACAACAGCAAACTAATTCTGTGAAGGAGATGATGTCACAAATAATTCTAGAATGTTGAAGCATCCTCTGCTCTGGACATAAGTGATCTGTTTCTCTTAAGTGGGCATCAGTGTGGCAACAGAAGGAAATATCTCCTCCCTTTGCTAGTGATGACATCAATGACCTTTAGAAGAATGAGATGAAAAGGGCATCACTGAAAGGAGGTATAGCAGCCCAGGAGGTATAGCTTGACTTCCTGCAATGTGGGCAGGAAGGGAATTCAATAAGCAGAAGTGCATGCCAGAGTGGGTTAAAATAATCCATGAGAATTTTAGACAAAACAAACAAACAAATAAACAAAACAACAACAACAAACTAAAAAGGAAATCCTTCGGGAAATAAGAAAATAGAAGTAGAGCTTGTTCAGTGATTGTGAATTTGCCTAGAAACTTATGATCTTTTCTCCAGAATCAAGCACTAATTGTATACTAAAGATATTATAAATCAGGTTTAAAACTGATATCATTACCTAGGTCCTTTGCTGAATGTTGTGTATTTGTACACACTATTACTACTACCACCACCATGGTTATAAGTACTTGAAACATGATAAATCTGAAAATTTTAATCATCATGTAAAAATATTGTTTGGCAACTTCAGTAAACCTAGGTTCAAGAAATACATGACACAGATTTGAAAAACAACTACAATATTTCCTAAAACAAGGATTTGATGCCTGGATTCCTCATAGTTAACAAAAACTTTGGATGTTATGTCAAATAGACAATAATTACATATAATTCACAGAATCCCTCTCATCCTTCAAATATCCTAAATATTTTAAAACATGGATTATTGAGGGCATATATGGCATATTTTTGCAAATTTATGTTAATTTACATTAATGTTTACTCTTTCTCAAATATTCTCAAATAAAATGAATTTAAGCATTATAAAAAACCTATTTTATATATGTTCAATAGTTATTTGGAAATAGAAAAGGAAATGAACATGAAGAGAGTAGGAATTATCTAGGTAGACAAGGTCAATGCTTGAGAACAAACACAGGATTCTAGAGAGATGGGTGCTTTTACATTGCCTTGGAGTCCCAGGAAGACTCCAATGTAAAATGGTAAAGTGAAGAGATAGTGACTGAAAACTGTCAGATTACTGACACATCTAGAAAACTCAGGGAACTTCTGAACCTTATGGGAACCCAGATCTGAACACTCTTAATCAAGTAGTAGAATAGTCAGGGGAAGGGAATCACGTGACCTTGTAGAATAATGAGGTTCTAATGACTGCTAATTCCTCATCAGAAACCAAAAAGACAGAGCAAAAAAGTAGATAACATTAATGAGTCTAGGAGAGGACATATCAAATTGGAAACATATAAAAGAGAAATATTCTTCAACAATATACATGAAATCAAGACTTCTCAAATGAAAGCAAAGTAAACACTTGGTGAGTGGGAATCCTCTAAAAAAATTACTGAAGGATTTCTTTAGACAAATGGAAATAGCTACTGAAGGAAACCAGGATCACTGGTAATGAATAACATAGATAGAAATGTAAAACTGTTTGTATTTCTAACAAGCTAGTCTCCTTCTGGATTCATTAAGGAATTTTAATGTTTGAAAGTCAGAATTGCACCATTGTTTGATGAGAGGGAGTTTGCTCCTTTGTTTACTTGTTATTATGCTTGTTGTTTGTTTTAAAAATGTTTTGGTATAACTTGCTGGCCTTTAACTCACTAGGCATGGATACATGCCCATCTTCCTGCCTCAGTTTGTCAAGTGCTGGATTACAAGCATGAGCCTCAAGAGCAGCTTGATGAAGTTTGAAGAACAAGCAGGTGCTATACAAAAGGCAACTGTAAACTTTAAGAGGGAGAAGAATGTACCTACGTAGTGACATGAATTCTATAGTCTGCTTGAAGTAGTTTATTGATACTTAAGTAAACTTTAGAAAAGCCATGTATTTGATTTTAATCACTACAACAAACATTACAAATAAAACTGTATAAATGCCAATAAAAAGTAAAGTTGATTAAGTAAAACAGGATCTTTATTTGACCTCAATAAAGAAAGTAGTAAAAAAAAAGCACTTAAAAATACTCGTAACTGAATCAAAACACCTAGAAGGATAAAAAGAAATCAATAACAAAGTAGACATAATCTTAAAATTTTAATTCTATGTAATATATATTACATATAATTACTAGTAATTAATAGTAATGATATATTATACATATGCAGTACACATAAAGCACATCAAAAATGGATCATCAGGAGAGATAAGAATTCTAACTAAATGTTGCTTGCTAAGGACTCACTTTTAAAATAAGGATGTTTGCAGGTTATAAGTAAATGCATACGAATAATTGCATATATCATGCAAATGTTATTCAGAAGAATGAAGGAATAGCTGTATCAGTGTCAGACAAAGTCAACTTTGGAACACAGCCTGGACATAAATCACAATAAATTACTTCCTTCCTGCAACCATTAAGTAGTTTCTAATCACTTATAGGATAACATGATGTTTCACTTTGGCCTAATAAAATCTAAGAGCTATAGCTCTGTACCACCCAGGCTTCCTTCATCCACTTACAAAGAACTTCCCTTAACTCCCAAAACTATCAAACGTCTTGCGTGTTATTTGTTTATCCCTACTATGTCAAGTTTCAAAAGAAGTGTCCTCGGTTCTCTTTTTCACTCTGGTGTCCTTGATATCTACAATGCTTTTAATCTATAATTTATAATCAGTTAATTACCTCTGCATAAGACACACAATTTCTCTGCATTCTTCTATAAATTGCATTTTGCCATAATATGATAATTTCAAAGTACCCAAGTTACTCCCAGAAATAATTGCTATGGAATTTTTAGATTTGTAACTCATGAAGACTTCTGTTTCCCTGGCACCTTCTGTAATCAGGTACTTCTTTTCTGGCCTTCAAAATAATCTATGTGAACCTGGAAAGATGGCACAGTAGATAAGGCCTATTGCTGCTCTTTCAGAGGACCCAAGGTTACAGTCCTTGAACTCATGAAGTCTTCAACTATCTGTCACCTATGCTTAATTTGTATCCAATGACTTTTTTTCTGAACCTACAATCATTGCTTGCACATTCTGAATATATGTACATACGGGCAAAGTATATATACACATCCAACAAAAATTTTAAACATTAACTTTATCCAGTTGAAGTCAATTCAGCAAATAAACAAAAATGTTTTTAAGACCAAAAGCCCTTAACAATTAAAATAATGATTATCATAGGGCTGTTCAGCAAAGAAAGAGCATGCAGATCAAACTGGCACCCAGCGCAGGTGTCATATGAATGTGTCAGATGGCACAGCACCCAGCATTCAGTAAATATTTGCAAACTGGATGAGAAGGGAACTACAGACTTTCAGAAGGCCATTACACCATGCAGACAGCACTGATACATTTTTATCTTTCTTTATAAAGATATTCTTTCTCTCTGCTCTCATAAGTAAATATGAGACCAAAGCCAGACCAATGATAATTAGCTACTTCAAATGTGCACTGCATTCCCTAGGGACAACTGCATGCTCCATGTTAATCCAGTCAAGAATTTACAGAAGAAATATTGAAGTTTTTGCTTGAAAGGGAAAACTATATAATCCGTTTTGATTTTTTTGTTGTCATTTTTACACAGATGTTGAAACTTTGACTTCTCCTTTACAAGCTGATCCTCAGAGAACAAGCATGGAACTAACAAACTAAAGATCTAACGCTGAGTGACCCCTTTCCACAACTCGTTCTTTTTCATCTTGTAAAATAACCATAACACATGTAACTGAGGAGCCCATGTCCTCCTACACTGGGAGATAGAATTCATTCAATGCTACATGACTTTTTTTTAAACTCTGGTACTTTGGGGGTGGATAAAAGTAATAGCTTGATGTATTGAAATAATTCTTTGATAGAAGCCCTATTTCTCATTTGAAGTTGTACTTCCTAACAAATTTTAATTGTACGAACTGATAAGATTCACTGTAACATTTCCATTAATGCATATGTCTTGTAATGCCTAAATCCATAAATCCTCCGCTTATCTCCGTCCCCTGTTTTCCACCGTCCCTGGGCCATTCCTCCAGAACCTGGTATCTGGTTATCTCAGACTGTCCTTTTGCCTGCTCATTTTTACCCCATGCATACAAGAAAGCGATACTGGATATACATGTTTCCTTTGCTCCTGCTTTAGTTTGCTTAACAGTTCCATCTATTTTCGTATGACAGGAGCTCAATAATTTCAATAGCCTAATAAGACTCCATTTTATATATGCCATATTTTAAAGTCCATTTTTGTTGAGTTATACTTTTATGGTTATTTTAAAAATGACAACTTGCCACAAATTATAATTCCCTTAGTCGGAGCCTCACCTGAGGAACTGTGTTGGTTATATGCCTTTTTTCTTTCTTTTTTATTGAAAATAAACTCTTTTCTCATATATTATATTCCAATTGTTGCCCCACACTCCTCACAGCTACTCCCTACCCTCCATTACAGATCCTCTCCTGGTCCCTCATTAGCAAAGAAGAGGCTACCAAGATATAACCATAAAACATGACAAAATAGAAAAAAAAAACTATCATATGGAAGTTGCACATGGCAATCAAATAGGAGGAAAAGTGTCGCAAGATTAGGAACAAAAGTCAGAGACCCACTCTTCGTCAAAGTCAGGAGACCTATAAATGATGCTCAGCTAAAAGCTATAATACATAGATAGAAGATCTAGGGCAGAACCATATAGACCTTGTGTTTGCTGGTTTAGTCTCTGTGAGCTCATTTACACTTACTTAGTCGATCCAAAGGACCTTGTTCTCCTTCTGTCCCCTGATTGTTACACTCTTTCCACCTCCTCTTCCATGAGATACCCTGTATTCTAAGGGGAAGAATTTGATGGAGACATTTCATTTAGACTCTCAACAAAATGTGTGGCTGTGGATATCTGCATCTGTTCCCATCTACTTCCAGAAAAAGATTATCTGACTAAGTCACTGATCAGAAGAATATTGATAGGGGTCATTTTATTAATACTGTTTTAAAATTTATTAATTTTTATACCAATCTTGTTTGGTTCTATCCTAGGTCTCCAGGCTATCTAATCTCTGGTTCTTGGTTGTCTTACTAGTGGCAGGTATGGGTTCCTTTTCACCAAGTGTGCCTTAAATCAAATATTAGTTTACTACTCCCACAAATTCTGTGCCACCATTGTCCTACCTTATTTTGTAGGCAAGACAGATAGAAGATCAAAGGTTTTGTAGCTGGGTTGGTGTCTGTATTCTCTTTTGATAGCCTGAAGAGTACATTACCACACAAAAGAGAAGAGAATATGGGGGTAAAGGCTCCATATAAGCACTGACTTGATTTCTCCATATTCATTGAGTTATATGGGTGTTTTCCTTGTCAATGGGGCCTTGCTGTCAGTTTATGGAGAGCAACCCATTGTTTTGGCTACAGTCTGGGGGTGTTTGAGGATTTCCATGGGAATCCCCTTGGTCAACAATTTGATTGAATGCAGCCCAGTTTTGTTCTTGGAAGCTTTGTTTGGTGACAAGAGATGCCCAGGTTAGATTCCATAACCCACATTATTAGGGGAACATATTAGGATCATTACATATTTTAGAAAGTTTCCACCACACTAGGTTTCTATGTCATCTCTCAAATGCCCCTCAGTTCCAGCTCTCGCCCCTCATTCTCTCTCTTTACCATAACTTCTCTTCATTCCCCCAACCTGATCCTCCAGCTCCCATTTCCCACATGCCCCCAATTAGCTAGTAACATCTATTCTTTTTCCCTCTCCCAAAGAGATCTATGTATGCCCTTTCCTCTCTACCTAACTTCTCTGGATCTACAGATTGTAACTTGGTTAACAAGTATTTAATAGCTAATATTCACTTAAAAGTGAGTGCATAGCATATTTCTTTATCTGGTTCTGGATTACCTTGCTCAGAATTATTTTTTCTATTCTATCCATTTGTCTGTAAATTTCATGATGTGATTATTCTCTTAATTGATGTGGAAAACCCATGAACATTAAGGGTGGCACTTCCTGAAAACACTCTTGATTAAAAATGACTGTATTAATTACTTTTCTAAGCCTGTAATAAAATACCATAAAAAAGACAACTTATAGAAGTGTTTATTTTGACTGATGGTTCCAGAGGGATCAGAGGCAGTCATTGTGACAAAGGATGGCAGTAAGTGGCAGACTTACAATTAGAGCAGAATCTAAGACCTCACATCTTCTAAAGAAAGTGTGAAACAAAGATAGAAAAATAGAAATGTTGTAAAATCTTTAAACCCTCAAAGTCATCCTTCAATGACATACTTCCTCTAACAAGATCATACCTCATAGTCCCTCAAACTGTGCCAAGGGTCAGGGACCACCTCACCAACTATTCAAATGTCAGAAACTATGCAAAGCTTCTGCCATTCAAATCACTATGGTAAGTATGGTACAATGAGAATTACTCACTAACCTATTGCTGCCCGAGGAGACCTACTTTGGTGGGGGGCTGGGTGGTAGAAAGTGGGTGGATGGATAGGAACTGAGGGTGAATCAGGATGGGTACCAGCACTCTTCACTGAAAAAAAAGATTACACCTTTTATTGTAAATAAGATTAAATGGGAGGAAAGGGTCATCTGAGCTGGGGTGTGGTTTGAAATCAGGGACTGAGGAAGTTAGTCTTGAACTTGACAATAGGCACCAGTCATATATTAATGAAAGGTCCACAGATTCCTCTGGCTAGGCATAAGAAGAATGACTGTTTTATCAAGCAAGAACACTCCTCAAGTCCCCAAAGAAATGGAGACCCTTATCCAGATGCCTGACTTTGGGAAAAGGACTTCTGGGGAGCAGAAAGTATACTACAGTTTCTTAGTTTATTATATAGGTCTTTCTCCCTCATAACACTCCCCAAAAGGAAGATCCTGATATCTTACTCTTCCCAATATACACTACTATTCTTATTTCTCTTAACTTATTAACTGAACTCTTGCCTTTAATGGCCTCTGGTTCTAGATCTGAATTGTAGATATTTCATCCTTGGGATCAGGTGTATCTAACAAATCTCTAACTTTCCTGTTCTTGGTGTAAGTAGGGGGGTACATTGGAGTTCCTGGTTTAGTAGTGGTAGGAATATTTTTTCCCAAAGAATTACTTTGAAGCCATGCAGTGGTGGTACATGCCTTTAACACTATCACTCGGGAGTCAGAGGCTGGCCGATCTCTGTGAGTTGGAAACCAGCCTGATCAACAAGAGCTAGGTCCAGGACAAGTTCTAAAGCTACAGAGAAACCCTGTCTTGTAAAACCAAGGGAATAAAAATAGAATTACTTTGTTTAGTGAAGTTACCATTGTACACATTTTAATCCTTTACCAAAGCCCATGCAAGAAATAGTGAGAATCATTAAAAATAAAAGTCAAAAGGTGCTGAACAAGTCTGGCCTGCAATGTCAAAAAGCTGGAACTTTGGCAAGCAGCCGTATTGCCTTCTTCGCTTTCCCTCTCCCTACGCAGTTAATATACCTTGTTGATGTGTTGCTGATGATGATTCCTTCAGTGATATCAGAAAAGTCCTTACAGCTTTCTATCATGAACTAAGAAGAGCAGTTCTCCAGAGACCTTCCAGTACTTTTATCCACTATCAGATTGTCAGTCACCCCAAAGGACAGCTACTGTGGGAGAAGGCTGACTGCATCAGGACCAGGCAATCCCCAGTTCTCAGTCTTTCAGGTGTGAGTCAGTTGTGTTAGCATTTAAATATAACCTGAAGGGATAAATTCATAAATGTGTGTGTTTGTGTGTATGTGTGTGTATGTGTGTGTGTGTGTATTCATCCCACCCAATCTCATCCATTATGTTCCTCTAGAAAATCCTAATACAGGTGCCTAGGCTACTTCTATTCCTATGCTACTATTAAGAATGGTAATAAGTCAGAGAGTGTAGGTCAAACCAGCAATCTGACTTTATTATAACCTTTAGTTAAAAACACATGAGTGGGTAGTCTGAATCCTATGGTAACATATTTCAGTTTAGGACCTGTTTAATTTTTTTTGCTAAATACTCTCTATGTTCTGCCCATAGTGGCTACTATGAATGATACTATATAGCCCTAATGAATAGTCTCATCCAGAGGGCTCTTTGTAGTTATGATTTATGGCATGAATGATGTTGGCAGAAAAGAAGAAAGACAGAGAGAGAGAAAGGGGAAAATAAGAGGAGAGAGCCAGAAGCTCCTTCTTCAGAAGAACCATGGTGAGTGAAAGGAGCCCAAGGAGAGCTTCCCTCTGTGATCAGAGAGAGATCAGGAGTGGGCACAGTTGTCTCTTAAAGGGACAGGGATCTGACAAGGAAGGCCAGCATAGTCATAACATTCCTGTCTTTTTTATCATAAAATCTGGGAAATTAAAGGGGATGAGGGTGTCAAGTTGTCAAGACTGCTTCCTGCTTATTTGTGGGCATCAAAATCTTGAGGGACCAGAGAAAGTTAGGGTGCTAGCCACATCCTGGGTATCTGGTGGCTTCATTGCTATCCAGGCACTATGAAACTGTCAGGTGTCTTTACCTGGCAAGGTGTTGGCAGAGCAGAGAACAAGGTTGAGTTTAGAAAGAAAAATTTTTTCTTTAGGTCATGGTTGATTAAAGGGGAGGGTATTAGAACCAGGGAGAGGTGGGGAGATTTGGGCTCTTAGTGTCTGGTAATAGAGGGAGGGGGTGCATCTTACCTTTTTAAGGTGAATCCTCCAATTTGTCTCCCTGGAACTCACAAGAATTCTTTGTGGTTTTTAAAACATGAGATTTAGAAATGTGCATTATATAAATGGTAACATATTTATGCCAGAAATGTCTGTAATAGTTGTTTTTCACAGACATTGTATAAATGACAGCATATTTATGCCAGAAATGACTGTGATGGATTTTTTTACAATGAAAAGTATCTTTTAGATCTATTATTAGAAAATGACCAGAGAGAATTTAAAATCTTGATCTTGTAGTTATGGCAGTGGTAGTACTCTGCCAGAATTTTATTGATCGCTGTTAAAACTAGGAAGGGCAGCATAATGAGAGAGAAATTTGATAACTTCCATTTGTACATCATAAGACATTTTCTCATATTCTGAAAAGATTTTATCCTCAGACCTTTATAACTTGCGTTTACACACCTTAAGTCCCTGCATTTGTACATCTTTAAACACATTCTTGGACCCTGAAACATTGCTAGATCTTCACATCTTGAACTTTGCATCTTCTTTTTTTATATATCATTACTTCTTTTTATTTTCATTAAAAGAATGACATCAGGGCCTGACATCCAATGGCTAATGATTGCACATTTAGTACATAGATGACAACATGTTTTAGTCAGTGTCTTCAGTCTTACATATATGTACACCATTTGGTGACCCAACATGCTAAAGTCCATATCTTTAAAATCTGGCAAGATTATGAGGTATATGTAATGTAACTTCCATTTTTGATAATAACCCAAAGAATATTTCATTATTAAAAGTTTTTGGATATGGAAATAGGGTCTCTTCTTTAAAAAAAGTTATTAATTATAATTTGAACAAAGTAGTTTTCAAGATTCTCTGTACAATTATGTCATGAATGCAGGTAGAAATGCCCAAATATATTTCAGATCCAGTAACTTTTCCAGTGGTGTGTGCATATACTGTTTCTTTTCTGGTGCTTCAAGGTTGTTTGCTGGGCTCTGTTTCAATATAGCAGAAATTCCTTACTGGGAAGGTCCCTAAAGAGCCATAAAAAAGGTATCTACTGTAGCAGGGATCTTTGTTCTTCCCCTTGCCTTACTCATTCCAATCACTCTTGAACCATGCAAAGACAAGCTTTGAAGCTGTGTAGCCTTCTATCAGTAGAACTGTGTTTTACAAATTCATGGTCTCTTTTTTGTTTTTAATGTATGTAACTGCCAATCCATTTCAGGCTGTGTTAGCCTTAAAAAAATCCCAATAACCCACTTTCTCACCTGATAGCTCATTAGAGAGACATCTTTAAAGCCCATTGGGCAATCCCTAATATACCACCGTGATGCCCACGGACGACAGGACAACATGGAAGTCCATCTACTTCAATAAGATCAGACAACTTCTGATGATTAGCCGAAACGCTTCGTCATGGGAGTAGACAATGTAGGCTCCAAGCAGATGCAGCAGATTCACATATCCCTGTGAGGGAAGGCTGTGGTACTGATGAGCAAGAATAAACCATCTGGAAAACATCCCAGCTTGGGATAAACTGTTGCACCATTTTCAGAGAAATGATGTGTTGTGTTCACCAAGAGGTCCTCACTGAGATTAGAGACATGCTGCTGGCCAATAAGGTGTTGGTTGCAGCCCATGCTTTTGCCATCACCCTGGGTTAAGCCATTGTAGACTTAGGCCTAGTAGACTTCTTTCTTTCAGGCTTTATGTGTCACCATTAAAATCTCCAGAGGTGCCATTAAAATTCTGAGTGATGCCACTGATAAAAACTGGAGACAAAGCAGGAGCCAGTGAAGCCACACTGCTGGACATGATGAACATCTCTCCTCCTCCATTGGGTTGATCATCCAGCAGGTGTTTGGCAATGGCAGCATTCACAACCCAGAAGAGCTTGACATCGCAGAGTAGACTCAGCATTCTCGCTTCCTAGAGGATATCCTAAATGTTACCGGTGTTTGTCTGCAGATTGTTTTCCTGACTGTTGTCTTGATGGCACACTCTATTACCAATGGGTCCAAGAGGGTCCTGGCTTTGCCTGTGGAGACTGAGTGCACCTTCCCACTTTCTGAAAAGGTAAAGGTCTTCTTGGCTAATCCATCTGCATTTGTAACTGCTGCCCCTGTGGCTGCTACCACCACCATTGCTTCTGTTGCTACTGCAGCCCCAGACAAGGTCTCTGACTAATCCACTCAAAGCAACCAGCTCAGTCAGCTTGGTGCTCCTCTGTTGAGAGAATACCTTACCGGTATTCAACACCTTTTATTTAAACATGGTAAGAAGTTATGTTGAAATCTGTTTTGTGAGGTTGTCCCTTTTAAACTGGCAAAACCTACCAGCTGTCAAACTGCATCAGAGCTCTTGAGAAGGATAAAATTTCACCTGAGTTAGTGATTTAAAAAATAACAGAGAACTTACTTGATTGGCTACCTAGACAGCCATTACCCAGGGTCACTATCGTTGTTAAGAGCAGGAACTTCAAGGAAACATTTGCCTTCTGCTGTAGTGCTGAGCCTGTCGGACTTTAAAATGTCTTGTAGTTTAGGAATCTGTAAGAATACCAGCTTACCTTGTCCTGGGAAACCAGGTGGTCATTTCCAGTGTCCTGTTGTCCACTTTTTGGAGATTTTCAGTAGTTTAGATGAAAGGCAGTTTTTCCCAATGGTTAGCACTTTCACATGAAGCAAATTATGGACGGACATTGTTCTTTGCCCATCTGTCTTCTGTCTTCTTTGGAGGAAATGGGGTTGCTGCCAGGAGCCAACCTGTCTCTCTGTTATGAAAAGTCTTTAATAATTAAACATTTAAGTGCCATATTCCCCAGATCACTGAGCATTTGAGGGCTGTCTACTGAATATATATAAGTTATGACTATAGTATAAGATCTGCCTGGAGAGCTGCAGTCAAGCTGAGAGGTTGTAGGAGAATGTTTTATCCAGAGTCCTCCAGCTTGACTCTACTGGTTTTAAATTAACAGGGCAGAGTTTTACTTGTGAGGGACAAAGAAGAAAAAATTGTTTGCATTAGAAGCTTAACAGTAAAACTGACAATAGTGAAGAACAGCTTACAGGAAAGGCTGTAGGTTAGCTTTAGTTAATCTGAAATAGATCTTTATAACCTTAAATTTTTATCATTATATAGAATATATTTTAGAGTAGAGTTAAATCATATATATATATATATAGTATGTTAAAACAGATTTAACCATATATGTATCATCATTTAAAACTAAATATCAATTTAAAATATTTGAGACTATGACTTTTTTTAGTCTGGAAGGAGATACAATGACCATAGCTAATTAGGACTGCTTAAAACATTTTTCCGTGGTAAGTACATATACAAATATATGTAGTCATACAAATACATGCAGTTGAATTTAAGTTACACATAAAGTTAAATGAAAACTAAGCAAGAGAAAGCTGGCATTTTACCTCTGACTGACATTTTATAATAAGCAGGCAGGGCATTTAAAGGAAGAGAGAGAAAAAGAAAGTGGAGCATTAAAGTCCCAGAATTTTGGCAAGTGGAAGAGAACAGATCAGGTGCAGGTGGAGCAGGGAGGTGGTGGGGTCCCAGCAAGCAGAGAGAGCTGGTAGGCAGCTGTGGTGGTCAACCATAGTAGCAAACATGGCAGTTAGGTCATCTGACTATCCTTAGCTAAGATGGTACCTGGAATGGTAGTATTCATGTGGTTGTGCTTTGAAAACATGGTGACTGTGCACACATTGTAACCATTTCCATTTAACCATCCACTGACAGAAGTTAGAAATGCATGTGATTTTGTCAGCCTGTTTCCCACAGGTGAGGCAGAAATATAAACGACTGGCAAAGTTCATTCTCCAGCTTGTCAGCCAAGAGAGTAAGGGCCAAGGCTGTAAGCCCAAAGGGACTCAAGAGAAGAGATAAATACACAATATTACAGACAGTGAAGAGCTCCCCACATCCACTCACACCATGCTATATAACAGAGAAAGATAGTTGCAGCAAACATGTAAAGGCACAGAAGAAGCAAAAGAGATTCTGGGGTCTGCAGTCCTGTGTCCTTGCCAATACGAGATTGGCCCATCAGAGTTTCCTTCTGGTGGGCTGAAACCTGAAACTTCAATTGCTACTTGCTGCTCCTCTGGCATAGACAATGGCATTCTAGAAAACAGAAAATTTACTGAAAAAGGGAACCCTGACTGCTCTTAGGATTGGAGATTGAGGGGG
>LOJH01023424.1:13426-26805 GCA_001685095.1 Ellobius talpinus | reverse complement strand
TTATTAAACCAATGAAAGTAACACATAGACAGATGACCCTCCTCCATCAGTTCTTTAGCTCAGGTATTTTTAAAAACATATAAGCATAATATATTCACAAACAGTTCAGATTGAGAGATCAAATCTCTCTGTTACAAATTTCAGTTCCATCACTCACTAGCTCTGTAACTGTGAAATTATATATTTTCTCTTTTCCTCTGTTTATTCACAGGCAAAATAGAAGCAGCAATCTCTCTCAATGTTGCCATTGTTATTATTAGAATTAATAAGAGATCTTAATTATTCAACCAGAAAACTCTTACAGCTGATAAGCACATAAATCCAAGTTGCAGGATTCATAGTTATCACACTAACAACAGTAGCCATTCTGTATTCAAATGATAAAAACATCAAGAAAGAAATCAGGCACACAGCACTACTCATAACAGTCTGAAACATATCTAGAAATAAATATATTTATAAAACTTAAAGACTTGTATAATGAAAACCTTAAGATAAAAAAAGAAATTGAAGAAGATACCAGAAAATAGAACCACCTCCCAGCATCATCCTTTAGTAAAATTAACACTGTGAAAATAGCCACCTGATCATTCCTATATATATATTCAATAAACTCTCCATCAAATTTTCATTGCAATTCATCACAAAAATTGAAATGGTTATTTTAAACTTCATATATAAGTAGAAAATAACCAGGATAGCCAAAACCATACCTGTCAATTAAAAAAAAAAACTGAAGAATGTATCACTATCCCAGGAGTCAAGTTAAATTATAGATTTATAGTGTTAAAAAATCATCATGTTACTGGCATACAAACAGACTATTAACCAGTAGAATAGAATTAAAGATCCACATGTAAACACAGCCCCTTTGTTTTTGACAAAAAGATCAACAATTGGAGAAAAGACAGCACCTTCAGTAAATGGTGCTGGCCAAACTGAACAGTTACATGCAGGAAGAGGAAATTTGATCCTTAGGTCTCTACACAAAACTCAACTCTGATGGATCAAGGACTTCAATGTAAGACCTAATACCTTGAGTCAAATAGGGCAGGGATACATTTGAGCTCATTGGCACAGAAAAGGACTTCCTGAACAGTACCTGAGTAGTGCAGGCATTATGATCAATAATTAATAAATGAGTCATCATGAAGCCCTAGTTTTTATATAGTAAATGATGCTATCATTTAACTGAAAACTCAGCCTACAGAATAGGGAAAAGATCTTTCTGTAATAGACATCTAATGAAGGGTTTGTATCTGGACTATAAAAAGAACTCAAGCCAAACATCAAGAAACAAACAACCCAATTGACAATTTGGGCATGGACTAATAGAGTGTTCTTAAATGATGTAGTACAAATGGCTGTTAACTTTTTTATGTTCAACATGCTTAGAAATCAGAGAACTGTAAATTAAAACTAATTTGAAATTTTATCTCACCCTGACAGAATGAATATGGTGGAAAAATAAATGAAGCCAGTGCTGGACTGGCCATGTGGGAAGGGTAGCGTTTATTCATTGCTGGTTGCACTTTAAACTAGTGCAGCCACGAAATCAATGCACAGGTTCCTTTAAAAACTAAGCACAGATGTACCACATGATTCAGCCATACCACTCTTTGGCATATGCCCAAAGGACTCTATAGTCTACTATGGAGTACCTGCCCATCCATGTTTATTGGTGCTTTATTCAAATAGCCAGGAAACAGAAGCAGCCTCAGTGTCCACCAACTAATGAAATGATAATGAGTGTGATGCTTTTATACAATTTATACCCAAGCAGTGTCAGGTATGGGTTTCTTGAGGAGTAGGCCTTAAATCAAATCAGACATTAGTTGGTTACTCTTACAAGTTCTGTGCCATCATTGCCCTGGAATATTTAACAGGAAGATCAGATTGTAGGTCAAAGGTTGTGTGACTGAATTGGTGTCCACATTTCTTGGTAAGTGTCCTGAAGAATACCTCTTAGCACCAGAGAGACAAGAACATAGTGGGGAAGGCTCCACGTAGGAACCAGTTTGACTTCGCCATGTTCAATGAGTTGTATAGGTGTTGTTCTTGGCAATAGGGCCCCACTGTCAGTTTGTGGAGAGCAACTTTTTATCTTAGCAACAACCTGGGTTCTTTGGTGATACCATGGGACCCTGTTGGCCAACAACTCAATTGAATTCCACTTATTCCTGCTACTAAAAGCCTTGCCAGCAACAAGAGATGGCCAGTTTAGACTCCATAGCACCCATTACTAGGAGTCCTTATTAGAATCACCTTCCATATTCCAGTAAGTTTCTACTACACTAAGGTTTCCACACCACCCATCAAATGCTCCCTAATTCCAGACCAAAGACCTAGGGTAAAACCAAACACTACTGGTCTACGGGGGTGGGGGGAGTATCATAAAATGACTTCTAATGATATTCTGCTATACTCATAGACCAGTACCTTAATCATTCATCATCAGAACAGTTTCCTCAGGAACAGATCCAGAGACCCACAGCCAGAATTTACAGGGAAAAGGTGTCTAAATGGGAGGCCTCTATCAAATCCCCCTCTCAGAGCTCAGGGAATCCCAAGGAAGAGGAGGCAGAGGGGATGGGAACACCAGAAGTACAAAGCCCTCTGAATCAACCAAGCAAGGTGAATATGAGCTCACAGAGACTGAAGCAGCAAGCACAGGGCCTACATAGGTCTACACCAGGTCCTGTGAATATATTATAGCTATTAGTTTAGCATTTTAATGGGACCCCTGTCTGTGAGATTGAGTGGGTCTCTGACTCTTTTGCATACTCTTGGGACTCCTTTCCTGGTTACTATGTCTGACATCAATATGACAGTTTTGGCTTCATTTTATTTGATTTTGTCATGTTTTGTTGTTATCTCTTAGAAGCTGCTCTTTTCTAATGTTAAACAGAAAGGGTGTGGATCTGGAGGGGAGGGGAGGAAAAGAGAAAGGAGGGGAAGGAAGAAGAACTGGAAGGAGTAGAGGGAGGAGAAACTATAATTGGGATATATAAGAAAAAATCTGCTTTAAACAAAAGGAGAACTTGAAAAAAGGAGACAGGAGGAAAAAAATGAAAAACAAAATTATGAAATTCTTGGGTAAATGGAATCAGTTGTATACATCTTCGTGAATGAGGTAACCCAGAGTCGAAAGACAAAAAACAAGTCAAACATTTTCTCTCATTTGTGGAAATGAGCTTTGCATCTTCAGTTATGTGTCTTCCCTTCCAAACATTCATAGGGACCACTTTTTGGCAGGCATTGATGGTGCAAACCTTTAATCCCAGCACATGGGAGGAAGAGATAGGTGGATCTCTGGAACTTTGAAGACAACCTGGTCTACAGCCTGAGTTCCAAGACAGCTAAGACCACACAGAGAAATCCTGTCTTGGAAAGGGAAAAAAATCCAAACAACAACAGCAAAAAACCCACCCAAACACCTATACCCATAAGAGTCAAGAAACTAGTAAGTGGCCATAAAAAGGGTGATTCCAAGGGTGGGAAGATACGATAGAGTACATTACAAAGGAGTGATGAAGCTGAAAGGGTTAAATAGCATGGGAATAGTGACACAGGTTAAAGGATGAAGTATGGTGAGAGATATCACTAAAGGTTTTCTGAAAAGTCATACGACATCTACTGCTCTCTCTCTCTCACACACACACACTCACACACACATACACACACATACACACACTCACACACATACACACACATACACACATACACACATACACACATACACACACTCACACACACATACACACACATACACACACACTCACACACATACACACACACACTCACACACACATACACACATACACACATACACACTCACACACACACTCACACACATACACACACATACACACACACTCACACACACACACTCACACACACTCACACACACACACACTCACACACACTCACACACACACTCACACACACACTCACACACACACATACACACACACACACACTGGAGTGGAAGTTAAAATTGGGATATCCTCTAACAGGAGACAATGCACTTACTGGATACCACAGACTAACAAAAATACCAGTGCCTAGAATGAGTTTCCGCTTTTGGGGTTGTTGGCCACTGATTTACTATAAGACCCCCCGATAATGCAAGCTATTTCCAGTGCTCTTGGTTACCCTCCAGAGCTTGACAGTGAGAGCCTATGTCTGAAAGCATCACATACTTGAGTTATAGAACATGAGCATCAATCTGGTTCTACCCTTCATCTATACTGACTAACTTTCATATGACTAGAGAAAAAAGAAATTATCTATCTTACCCAGCTTTAAACCCTGGGAGCTGTATCAATGACTGACTTGAAAGGGCACCCCCTGGAACAATAGTGGAATGAACATCATCGGAGTAATCAATCACATTCAGATTGACTTTAAACCCCACTCCATAGCTGAAACCTAAACCCGGCACTGTTAATAGGTCAAGAATTTGTGGCTACACAGATCACAGGGCCTATGAAAGAATCTACTACTGTTATTCCAACCAATGAACATCATATTAAACCAACTCCTAACAAGTCTAAGATTATACCCATAGAGTAAATGCATTTCTCAACCTTCATCAGAGACATTCTGTTTATAGTAAATGATAATTAATGCAGAGACTCACAACTGTCAGTGTACAAAGAATAAGAGACTTATAAAGAATAGAGACTCAGTTCTAAACATGACCTGTGTGTCACATCCTTCCTCCCAGGCTCAGAGTAACCCATTGCAAAAGAAAGGTTAGAAAAATTATAAGAGCCACAAGCAGTAGATAGCTACAAGGAAATGGTGTTTTCTAAATATAGCACAATCATTGCACACATGAACTCACAATGCTTGTGACAGCACACACAAGATCTTTGCAAAATCAAGCCAGAGAAATTCTCAGGCCTACATGAGGAGTTTTTCACAATTCACAGCTATGGGATAGACAGAGTAAGTTTTCTTCAAGAGTATAGCTCCTGGTACCATGTTCCAGAAGGAAGTCATATATCCAAGAATATACAGGCATCACACTTGGGTCTAAAGAAGTAAGAAAAAAGCAGACACAAAGGTAGGTAGGTAGAGGATGGTGTGGTGGGTGGGGGTGTTTCAGGGAAGGGAGAAAAATTATTACAACACATAGTACATAATTGTCAAGAAACTAATACAAACGAGAGGGCAAGAAAGGAAGAAAATACTTTATGTCTTAAGATAAACCACAGTAAACATTTCTCACATTTGTTAAATATAGAGAAATAGAATTTTCAAGTTAAGGGGGAGAATACCCAGTAGTAATCTAATTCAGCTCTTTTATAGCAAAATTCTCTATACAAGTTTGCTATAGATGAACACAGGTCCCCATGAAAGGAAGGCAGAGACTCCTTCCAACCTTATGTCAATACAATTTCTTTATTTGACTTATAAATAATCTTACATATTAATACTAATAGTGTTTGGTTGTGAATACAGATATAAAAATCCCTTAATGTCATGATCAGACAATTACAGAATCTTTTATATTCTTTGTCTTGCCATTGATTGCTCTGTTCTCTGAGTCCTGATGGTTCCATCTTGCTGACTCATTGCCAAGCTGACTTCACATTTCTTTTTTTGGGAGCTAGATAAAAGATAATGTAAGTATCCAAAATAGTGTTGAGTTATTTCTTCTTAGGTTCAAGAAACATATCAGATGTGATAAAGACTAAGTATCGATGTCCTTATTAATTTAGAGATGTCATTGTCTACTTTGTTGTTATGATTAACTAGGCTTCATCAAATATCATAAAAGCATGATAAACTTATATCATTAGGTTACACTAAAATTGTCTTATTTTATACTAAAAATTAATTGTATCTTACTTCATTATAGTAAATGAGGAATGTCATATTAGTTCCACTCCACAGAGTACAGAAAATGACTCCATAAAACAAAGACACCAGCAAAATCAGAACAATTTATTCTGTGAACTCCAGTCAGTGTTAGTAACACATAAAACAAACAAACAAACAAAAAATTCTGGTAAAATCTCAAGTCTAAGAACTGGGAAAGGGATAGGTCCATGGGTAAGCTCTTGTTGCGAAAGAGTCAAGTCTGAAGTACAATTCTCAGATCCCACACAATAGCCCAACATGTGCTGTGACCACCTGTAATGCCAGCACCTGGGACACAAAGGCAGGTGACCTCAGGATGCTCTGGCTCCCTGAAGTTCTATGGTCAGTTGAGAGTAAATGGAGAGCTGAACAGTCGAGAAGGGTGATTTCAGGCTCCATATATACCTAAGTGAACACACACACACACACATGCACACACATGCAAGATAGGAAAAAGCAATTTTAAATGATTCTAAAACAATCATAATATAAAATATTTTACTTTTATTATGTTATTTTTATTTATTTTATTTTGTTTTTGATTTTTTTTTGTTTTGTTTTTGATTTTTTGAGTCAGGGTTTCTCTGTAGCTTTGAAGCCTGTCATGGATCTAGCTCTTGTAAACCAGGTGACCTCGAATTCACAGAGATCTGCCTGCCTCTGCCTCCCGAGTGCTGGGATTAAAGGCATGCGCCACCACTGTCCGGCTCATGTTATTTTTAAATAAATGTAATTTTAATATATTGTTCTTAGCTTGTGCTACATTGAACACTATGCAGATTAAAATGTATTGTTCTATTTTTAATTAGCACATAATAATTGCACATACTCATAGTGTAGTGTCATGTTCCACTGATGAACCCCATGGGTAATGATCAGATTGGGGTTATTGGTATATCTATCACTTCAAATGTCATTCTTTGTGCTTGGAAAATTAAAGAATCTCGACTTTAAAATAGTCGATCAATTTCTGCCAACAATTATTACTACATTGTGTATGAGTGTTAATTACTCCTACCTAGTTGCACCCCGTATGCTACCCCTTATCAGTTCTCTACCCTTCATCCTTCAGCAGACCCTACTGTGGCATTAATGTTTAGAAACATGAAATGTTCAGACAGCATATGCAGAAAGATGAATTCAATACATTTCAATGAAAAAATCAGATTACATGATATTTTCAACTACAACTGAGATAGAAGAGACTTTGTCCTTGACTTCCTGGTTGGAAATGGTTGGTTCAGCAAGAAACTGTGTCAGTGATCAGGCTTGTTTGGTAAAATTGAAATTTTTACCTAGAAAAACTCAGTGGGCTATGGTTATGACAACAAAAGCAATCTTCTTGTTTAGTTTGCCCTGGCTTTACTCAGCCTCTCTTGGATTTAATGCTTTCTTTGTGTCACCCCTTGATGGTGTGTGACAGGAAAAGACCACTGTTACAAAGCACTCAGAGAAAAGAGCTCAACCAAGGAGAAGTGTTTTACGTTCCACAGATACATTCATAGTGAATAAGAATGACAAATAGAAATAACAAACATTAAACATAAGTGGTTATAAGTCATAGGAAGGAATAAGATACTCCAAACTGAATTTTATTTTTTAACACTTTAGTCAGCAACTCTGGAAATGGCCAAATATGCCCTTCTTAGCGCTGGTTAGTTTGCCCTTTTCTATACTAGAGTTATTCTCAGAAGCGTTAAAATGTCCTAAGGAAATCAACATTGACTTTCTATGCAGCAGAGTGCCAGGGACATCAGCCTTTCCCCAGCACAGGCTGCACTTAGGTTAGCAATGAGGAGACAGTACCTCCTCATCTCTTACTCATTAGCACCAAGGCTGTGCAGAAGGTTAATACTCGGCTAGTGAGTGTGTAATATGATGTGAACTCAAACACCAAAACACAATAATTTTAGAAGTTAATTTCATAGTTCTATCTTTTCTGATTAATCTGCTCAATTTCATAATTCCCATCTGAAAAGAAAATGCTATGCTTTAACACATATGAGCATTAGTCCAGCATCTAATTTCACTGTGGGTATAGGCTGATTGTCTCTATTAGCTATACCTAAAAAAGAACATCATCAAATTGAGAAGTTATGATATAACCAGCTGCTGTATGCATTCTTTGTATTTAAATATCCAGTCCATGTTTCCCTAAAAAGGAATCTGAATGACATAGTGCCACATTATCAAGCAAGCTTCAGAACAAAATAATGTAGTCCAATTTAAACAACCAAATACAGTGTTGAATATCATAACTTTTTTATATTGCATCTCATTTTATTTATTATTAACAAGATTTCCTCATTAAGCTTACTTACCAAAATAAATTTAGAATGTCCACGTCTTATGATATTCTTCCTGGCAAACAGGATACATAGTAATGAAATTCAAAGACCCTATGCATTTCCTCATCCATACAGGCAATGTGAGTGTCAAAACATGCAGAAAGAGTCTATCTCCTACAAAATTAGATATAGCAATGTGATTTTCTTTACTCAGAGATATCGCTGTGCTAAGTAAACACTTTCTCTTCTGCAGCCTCCTTTCTTTGAGAGCTGGTATTTAATACTATTTCATTTTTTGTAAGAAAAGCAAGGGGAAAGAAAGACAAATGAGAAAATCTATTAGGACCTTTTAACCAGAAAACATAAAATTTGAAGTTAGGATTGGGAATATGTTCTATTAAATTTGATCATATAATTTAATCATTTGATAATCTGGTACAGAAGCTTTGTGTTCTATAATTCTAACTTTTTAAATTAAACTTTAATTTCAAAAATACATCAATATATATGAAATTTTTAACCCTTAAACTTAGCTATGATGTATCTATCAGGTGACAAGAATGATGTTTGCATTCTTTGGTTTTTACCTTGGGATTATCTGTCTTCATTTCAATTTTATGTGGCTCAGTGAAACACGTTTATGTTAATATTGTTTCCATTTCTTTCATCCTAATTTTCCTGCTTGTTTTGATTGGTGGGTGTTATCTATCATTTGGATACTGTGAAATGACTCCCACAGGCTCTTATGTTTGAACTGCTGATACTGAGCCCACAGTGAGTTGAGTCAATGGTTCAGTGAGTCAAAGCACATGCTGAGGAGTCTAAAGACCTAGGCTTACTCCTCTGCACCCATATGGAAGACTGGAGGATGATGTCCTAACCTCGAACCATGGCGAATGCACACTCCTACCCGCACACACATCAAATAGATATAACTAAAAGGACTATAGATATTTCCAAGGTTAAGCTAAATGCATTTTTCTTTACGAGAAAGCCATGCACTTACAGGGGGTGGTGAGATATCGTTACGATATGAAATATTTCCCACGGGCTATTTTGTTTTGAAGGTTTGGTCCTCAACTATTGGCTCTTTAGGTGGATGTTATGAGGCCCCAGCTGGCAGGTTCAGAGCAGTAGGGAGGAGTCTGGAGAGTGACAGACTGACTCTCCTAAAGGGAGCTCTCTACTTCTTGATCCATAGAGCTGTAATAAGCCATGACATGAGTTCCCCACTATGGACAGAGCCCAGCCATGTCATGAGTCCCCCACTGCAGACAGAGTCCCATCCATCATGAGCCTCCGTCACTACGGACAGAGCCCCACCAGTCGTGAGCTCCCAACTACAAAGCCCCAGCAGCCATGAGTTCCCCACTATAAACAGAGTCTGTCTACGATGAGCCCAGCTGCCGCTGCTCCCCATGATGGTTGCATTCTATTAAACCATGAACCAAAATAAATATTTCCTCACTTATATTGTTTACAGTCAGGTATTTGGCACAAAAATGAAAAACTAAGTTATACATATATGTATATATAGTGTGTGCATGTCATTAACAAAATGTGTGGGCCAAAAATTTCTATTTTCACTTACTTATTTTAACAAATGTTTTGGATAATAGTGTCAGAAAAATAGTCTGTCCTGTAGCAGACCCTAGTAAATATGAATAAACAAAGATATGAATGATTTCTTTCTCTGAACTTTTTCTGTTTTCTTAATTTCCTAATGAAGTGCCTACCCTACTTCCTCATTTCTTTTTCTCTAAATGTTGACAGTACAGAGTTTATTTCTATCCTTTCAACAATGACTACATCTTAGACATTTTTGATGACCAAATGGTTCAATGTTTATTTTAACTAAGATTTATTTTTGTACATTTCTATTGTTTCTCACTATCTTCCAGGCTAATTTATCAAAATAGTGCTCAAAGCAGATCACAATGGACTTAAGTCATGCACAAAATTTATTTATTAAGATAGACATTTAAATATAAAATTTACTCATCAGCAAAATTAAGTTGATAACTTTAGAGTAATAAAGTCCCCTCAGATAAAACCTGGTCTATATATTGAGTTCCTTTACTTAAAAAAATCAAAATACATACACATATATGTACTTACATACATACATTTTTTTAAAAGTGCAGAAATGTGAGTACGGATGCTCATAGAACTTTGAGAATGATCCTAGCTGTTTTTCACCCATGATACTAACCTAATGGAACTGACCACTTCTGGGTAGTATTATGATGCTTGTGTCAAGTTCTTATAGCAGCAATGAAAACTAACAAGCATTTCTTGGAATGTTTATGAGTTAAAAGGGAAAGTTATTTCAGTGTAGTAAATGAGACACGGAAAATTAGTCAGCTCATCAAGGTTACCCAGTTAGTGATCAAAGAGAGATCCTTATTTCTCATCTGTCTTGTACCACTAGAAGTTTGGAATTACCTTGCTGCATAGTGACTAGAGTGTATGCAGAGACTAGTGAAAGATTACTTTTCCCATGGTTAAGCGAATAGGAAAATTTTAACTGTAACTTGCTGAGTTCTACATGAAAATCAACTGTTAGGGGAGACGGACAATGAGACGGCAGTTCAGCACCTAAAGCACTTACCATATAAGCCTGGCAATCAGAGTTTGTTTCCTGGAACTCAAGAAAAGGTCAAAGAGAAAACCAGCTCCTCACCCTTGTCCTGTGACCTCTACACTCATGCCTTGTATGTGCACCCATATATACTTCATACACATGTGTGCACATTGACACACATAATGATAATGACAAATTTTTAAATAAAAAATTCAAAAATCCAGAAAGATTCTCATATATGTGTATACATGTATAAATAAATATGTGCACATACATATGTGTAGTTCTAGAATTTCAAATGCCATGAACTTTAACTAACACTACAATATCAGAACAAAGCCCACATAATCAACTAAGGAGGGCTCACAGGAGGTCACAGAGACTCAAGCAGTCATCACAGTGCCTGCATGGATCTTCACTAGGACCTCGGCAAATATTCATGCTTGTTAGCTTGGTGGTTCTGATGGACTCCTAACAGGAGGAATGCCAGTGTTTCTGACTCTTTTGTCTGATCTTGGGACACTTTGCCTCTCTCAGCCCTGATATGAAGGTTTGTGCCCAGTCTTACTGCAACTTTTTATATGGTGTTTAATTGATATTCCTGGGGCGCCTGCTCTTTTCCAAAGGGAAATAAAGGAGGAATGGATGGGGCTGGAGGAGAAGTGGAGGGGGAACTTGAAGGAAGAGAAACTGTGGTCAAGATGCATCATACGAGAGAAATTCTTGAAAAAAAATTAAAAAGATTAATATTTCCATGTAAAATATTATAAAAAGAAAGATTTATATATAATACTTTCAGGATAATCAGGCTTTTATGTAAAATGCAATTTTAAATGGGTGTGTCAAGCATACAACCTTGGTTAAAAAGCATATTATAACCAAACATTAATGGGGATAAGGTGTCATGGAGCTATTATATTTGTATTTTAATCAGCAGACTCATAAACTTGAGGTAGTTCACAGCAAAGGAAAACATAATTTAAGCAGGAAACAGGTCATCTACTTTATATTAATCAAAATGGAACAGAAATGTTAAAGTACATTTGTTAATGTTGAAACAGCATAGACTTTGTATTTTTATTAACTATCATAACTGCATAGCTTCTAGAAGACAGTATGATAATTTTGATATATGTATACAAACTGCAATGTAACATTAAAATCAAGATATGTGATATTTTCATTTCGATAGACATTTAAAATATTTTAACATAAAAGTATGTGTATTTATATGACAAAGTGTGATATTTCAATATATTTATATGATATGTCCTGATCAATGACTAAGTCAGAGTAATTCATCTTTCTAGCTCTTTACTTTATTTTGTGTTTGGAGGCTTTAAGTTTCTCTCCTCTAAGCCCTCATGAAGTATACAAATATTAGGGTGAACTGCAGTCACCCCATTGGGTTGTCAAACACTAGAACTTACTTTATTATTCAGTGTTTTGATGGTCATTAGCCAACCACTCCTCCCCAACCATCCTTCCCTGCACTCATAAATCTACATTTACTTTTTCCAGCTCAATATATAACAGAAGATCCTGCATCTGCTTTTCTGCCTTTCATATCACATAATATAATATTCTCCCAGTCCGCCCATTATATTGCAAATGATGGCTTACAGTTCTGTTTGACTGAACAATACTACATATTCTTAACGCCTTTGGCTGTTGATGGGCATCTACGCTGAACCCAGGTTATAACTTTTACAGCACTGAGTATTCAGCTATTTCTTCCATGTAATGATTTCATATCCTATTCAAAGGAATAATATGTACATACCAGAACTGGTTAGCTGACCATATGGCAGAGGCAGTGTTAGATTTTTCCCAGAGCATCCGTGCTCTTAGCCATATTGGCTGCACTAATTTCCATCTCCACCTGTAACATATGAGTCCATCAGGGCAAGATTTTCAATGTCCCAATAACAACTACAAGACAGAAAAAAATTAACAGGCTCAGTTACTTGGAAATTCAGTTGTGTGGGAAATTTAGGATCACTAATCTTTGAAGCAAGTCCTTACTTGCTGAGAATGCCTAAGAAGTCTTTGGAAATTGAGAGAATCAATTTAATGGTAGCATAGTTCAACCCTTCCTTTGCAAGATCCTCTATTGTTACGGCTGAAGTTAGAGATTTGTACCTGTATTGTGTCAGATGTACTTGCATTAACAACTGAGTATTTGTAATCAGATTATTTAAGAAAGGACTACCTCAGATATTAATTACTTTTTGAATTTTTATAAAGTAATTTTACCTTAAAAACAATTTATTAGCAGAAGCTTTCAAATTAACAAAAATACTATATATAATATGTTATTAATATATGTAATAAAATTCAAGATTAAATGTCTGTAGGAGAAAGGAAGTATTTTTAAATACGGACAAAAATGTCTTTTTTCTAAATTATACATTTTAGACTTATTTTTGGAATATACTCCTCTGAAAGTCAGATAACATTTTGAATGAACACCACCTAAAAGTTCTGATAATTTTCATTATGCTACCTTTCTTTTTTATTGGTTTTTATTGAGCTCTACATTTTTCTCTGCTTCCCTGCCTGCCTCTCTCCTCCCTTTCAACCCTCCCCCAAGGTCCCCATGCTTCCAATTTACTCAGAAGATCTTGTCTTTTTCT
>LOJH01023424.1:0-13386 GCA_001685095.1 Ellobius talpinus | reverse complement strand
CTCAGAAGATCTTGTCTTTTTCTACTTCCCATGTAGATTAGATCTATGTATGTGATATCTTTCTTACACAGTTTAAATGTACCTATGCAACATTTCATGCTATATTTATTTTTTGCCTTATGAGTCTTTTTTCTTTTAAGCTAAATTCATGATTTTAATTATAAAACTTTTACTTATAAGAATTTTACTGTAATAGATACACCTAATAGTAAAAACAAAATGATGATAATACATTGTGTAAAAATAACTTTTATGAGCTAACGTGGCACACACCTTTGACACTAGCATTTGGGAGGCAGAGGCAGGAGGATCTCTGAGTTCGAGGCCTACAAAGGGAGTTCCGGGATAGTCAGGTCTACACAGAGAAACTCTGTCTTGAAAAACTAAAAGGAAAAAAAATAACTTATATGGTACTGGGAAGTGACTCAGTTGGTAAAGAACTTGTTGCATAAGCAAAAGGGTTGAATCTCAATCCCTAACTTACATATAAGAAGCCAGGGATGACAGTATAGTCTTAGACAAGATCCCTGTGGCCCACTAGTCAGCAACTTCAGCTCAATGGTGAGTGCAAGGTTTGGTAAGAGACCATGTCTCAAGAAATAACGTAGAGTGTGATCAGGGATGACATCACATGCAACTTCTGATCTCCACACGCATGCACTCCACACATGTATGTACTCATGATCATATACACACATACATCATACACAAAACATATGCTAGTTAGTGTTACTGGTGATACTATTATCCTGTATCATTAATAAATTAAATTATTGATAGGTGTCTGTGTGTAAAAGATGAACAGACTAGATGGGGAGCTCCATTTTAATCACTGAGGTTGAGGAGTGTAGTCACATCTAAGGAGAGATTAGAAGGCAATGTGCAAGAAAGACGAGAGAGAGAAGGAAGGGGACTAAAGGTGGAAGGGAGGGAAGAAAAAGGGAAGGTGAAATAAATTACTTTATTCAACTAAACCTAATATGTGACAGTTCTCCTAAAAAAAATAGAAAAATTCCCATTGGCTCTAGTAAGGCATAATGACTCATTTTCCAGTCGGCTTTAACAATTGGATGTTTAGTCCGGAAGCAAATTCTGAAGACTTAGAAAGCGAAAACATGTCATTCCTCCTATTGCTAGAACCAATGATTTGTTCATTCCACTATTCTTTACTACAGACGTTACCAGTGCAGGTAACAAGTAATATCAAATACCAAAGAACAGTATGAAATGCAACTCAAAAGCACGCTTTGTTGGCTTTATTTTAGTTCCCTTTAAAACACTTCAAACGTTATTGGTTGGTTCCTAAGTTAATACTATGGTCAAAATAAAATGCTACATTTCTTAATTTATCATTTTACCCATATTTGTATTCTCTGCCTTAAAAGATAAGGAACATTATTTTATCTTACTTTATTCTATTGGTAAGGCTAATTACACACTTTAATTTCTACAGTATGGTTAGCAATTAAAATTTGAAAGTAATAAACTTCTTTTTTAAAAGTTTGAATGATGTCTGTTGTCTGTGTACAGTGTGGGGTGAGGAAGTCTACCATGCCCCCCGGAGGAAATAACAACTAGTTCTGCCAGCCCGTTTTCACTGCCTTCACATACTCCGCTGGCACCGGCTTCCTCTTCCTCCTGTGCGTCACAATGCTGCAGCCTGTCAATATTTGCACTAGAACATCTGTGTTGCTCATCTTTAACTTGTTAAAAAAACATAGAATATGAAATAAGCACCCTCTACTTTTCATAAACCATATTCACAAACATCACTGCTGTTTTATGACTCCCAAGTTCAAAATTCCCTCCGTTATGATGCATACTTTGATCTCTCTCCAGTTCATTTGAAATGGCATGTCTTTGCCTGGCTGACCACCCAGTCCTCTGCTCTGACTCTGCCCCTCCTGGCTCTTGCCGTCAATACTTAGGACACCGTAACAACTAATTTCTCTCCATTATTTCTTTCCTATCACCTCTGGTTTGCTTTTCTGAACTCACAGCTGTTCAGTTCAAAATGCATTTATGGAGTTACACAAATTAAAGCAAACCTTATACTTTTTTTTAGGATAGTATAAGGAGGGAATTCCAGTGAGTACCAAAATTCGCCCGCATTTAATTTCCAATTGTTTTAAAAACCCGTGACTCCAAAAGGTAGGAGTGAGACAATAATCTGCATTAACATGATACAAGAAAATGAACACAACAATTGAAGGTCACAGGCTGCAGCCATAGTTAAACATTTTGCTGCTAGAATAAAACAAATCAAGCTCATACCCTAGACCAAAACATTCTGTAGGCAAATTGCTCCCTGAGTGGATTCCAGAGCTATCTCCTTAAAGGAACTGGAACTTAGTTGGATCCAAAGACTTTTGAGCAAACCTTATTCTAAGGCAAATGCTCAAAATACGATAAGTGGGCAGAAAAAGATCTTAAATGTTATTAAACAGCATGATTTCAACTTTACATAAATAAAGAGAATGCATACATTTCTGTATCTGTATGTTAAAAAAGATGGCAAACATTAACATTATCTCCCTGATCCTGTGTTACCAAATATTTGCTTTTCTAAATGAGTTTCTCACTTCTGTATTTTAGAATATGTGATATGCACCATGTCAGATGGCATTTGATTTTGTCTGATGCAAGAGGAAATATTCAGGGAAGCTGGAGTCATACTGCCAGAGCTGTCAGGTTTCAGAGATCTAGGTTACCAAAGATGATGAGTGCACTTTAGGTAGAAAGAGGAACTTGGAAGAATTACATATTGCTCTCAAATGTTTGGATAATAGCATAGAGAATATATCAATAAAAATAGACAAATTCAATTTAATAAAACACAATCTGCTGCAGCAGAAGTTCATTTTTGTGGTCCTGTTCCTGACCTTTGCATCAACGAATTAATACAAAACAGCTTCAAGGTGTTTTTTTTTCTTTTATCATTTTTTATTTTAGAGTATTATTTATTTACCTATTTATTTTTAAGGCAGGGTTTCATGTAACTTAGTTGGCTTTGAATTCTTTATGCAGCCGAAGAAGACCTTGACCTTCCGACCATCTTGTCGCCATGTGACTGGTGTATGTGATACTTGGGTTTAGCCCAATGCTTCACCAGGCAGGCGCTGCTCTATTAACTGGTTTAAGCAGTAGTACACAATAAAGGGGGCAAGCTATCTACAAAAGCTTAGAGAACCCCAGTCAAGAGAACTGATATTTATTGCTATATGTGTGTGTGTTTTGTTGTTGTAGTTGTTGTCATTTCTATATCACCTTTGAAGCAGGCTTTAGTTTTAATGTGATGGAGGTAAGTAGATGGGAAACAACACTGATCTGCGAAGTAGGTAATTTGGATGTTAGTCTGCAGACTGCTAACTAGTTGTGAGCTTGAGTGAAAACACTGGTACCTCTTCTGTCTTCATCTTCTGAATCTTTGAAATGAAAACTTTAGGTTTAAGTCACTTAATAATTTCCTCTGATTCCAAAATCCAAAATCTATCAAGAAATATCATAGGTCAACTGGCTTTACTCTGTATCTTACTTTGCTCAATTGTAAATTGATGGTCAAAGTCCCTTTGCTAACTTTTCTATCTTCATTTTAATACATATGAGAAACAAGATAAGGCAGATATAAGTTATACTGAACATAAATATGTAGTCAGCTTTTGAAACAATTAGGAAAAAGTCATTCTATACAGAGTGTTAAGAGCCCTAGAAATTCATCAGATTTTTTATCTCTTAAATGATTACCTGTGATACATATCATAGTGGCGCTTTTAAATTTTTCATAGATTAACAGGTTATATTACTGGAATTATATTATTATTCATATTCTTTCAATCATGATTTGAGACTACAGTATTGGAGCCGTGTCTGTATTGTTATATGTGATAATGTAATCAAGCCCATAGAGATAAATATGAAACTCTGGTCATCCTGCTTTCTCTGTGCAGTACTGGCCTTTAAAGCATTAGACCTATTACTTCCTTTTATACATCACAGTACTAACTGTGAGCATACATCTGAGCAAATATTAAACAAGTACTACATTATGCATAAACCACATGAAGCTAGATTCTTATGCGTTTTTATGTGATCCTCCTTTTGTGAAGCCAACCATGTTTTATAATGAAAAATAATAGAATGTAAAGCCATAGCTCAAATTTAAAAACAGACTTAAAATATCTTAAAAGTCCGCATGCATGAGAGTTTCTTTAGCTACGTTTCATCATAATTTCACCCACATGGATCTCTTAATAAAGTTTGAGAATTGCATAGGAACAAGTATAGAAACTAATTTTGAGCATACACACTGATATTATTTTCCCAAACATTTATAAAACACCATTATTTTTAATGTCACAGTACTAGTTTTTCAGAAAATATCACAGAGTGAATAAAACAATTCCAAAGTAAATTTTAAACTTTGGCATCATCTCAAATAGTTGCTATTGAGATTGAAAGCTTTACTTTCTATTCAAACCACATTCAATTATGACTCAACTGTCCTAGCTCCAAACACATGACCATGAAGGACAGTGATGTTTTTCCAAGCAGAAATATGTTATCAATATCAAGATTTTTTTCAAAAATTAAACCTCCAACTCTGTGCAACTAATACTAACAAAAATCATACTAATATACTTATGGGCATATTTAAGTCTCTCAGGTAACCAGACTTTTGGGAATACCTGCTAAATCAGGTGTTTAAATTTTGAAGTTTAAAAATAACCTAGTTCTTTTCTCTTAAAGCTAATGTAAGTCCAGCACAATAAACTTTTCTTTTACATGATTGTGATTATAAATAAGTAAATCAGAAAGTCATAGCCTTCGTTTCAAGTAGATACATCAAGCTTAACTATGTGTAAGAATTTCTAAAATTAACTCCCAACTGTAAAAAGCAAAATTTCAAATATTCCTTGTCTGCAATTGCAGAGCTTGCAATTAAAGTAGGAAAAGGACCTATAAAGTTTTTTTTGGTTTTCCAAGACATAATGAACACTATAATGGTATGTCAAAGTAGAAAATTTTATTTTTGCCTAGTGGTGATGACACACACCTTTAATCCCAGCTTTCAGCAGGCAGAAGCAGGTGAATGAGTTGGAAGCCAGTCTGGCCAACAGAATTAATTCAAGGATAGGCTCCAAAACTGCACAGAGAAACCCTATCTCAAGAAAAAATGTATTTTCATGTTAACTGATTAAAATCTGTTAACATGAAACTACAGACATCAGTGTCACCTTTGTGTTAAAGAATTTTCACATATATGAGAAGCTTGGTCAAGTAATCAGAAAAAGTACATCCATGTGTAGATGTTTAACCTGCTCCCACAGATGTTTAGTCCCAAAGAAACACATAGAGGCTTATTTGATTATACACTGTTCAGTCTATTAGCTCAGGCTTATTATTAACTAGCTCTTGCAATTTAAATTAATCCATAATTTTTATCTATGTTTAGCCATGTGGTTTGATAACTTTTCTCAGTAAGGCATTCTCACTTGCTTTCTCTGCATCTGTCTGGTAACTGAATATTTTTCCTCTTCCAAAAATTTTCCTAGTCTATTTGTTCTACCTATACTTCCTGTCTGACTTCTGGCCAATCAGTGTTTTATTAAACCAATATGAGTGACAAATCTTTACAGTGTCCAAGAACATTATCCCACAGTATTTCTCCTTTTTTTCTTTTCAAAACAAGACACTGAATCTAATATCCTTTGGTAAGCTTTTTTCTGGCCATTATCCATAATAACTTGTAACCAAAGCACTAAACAAACATCCATAATCCATTTTTTGAAAATATAGGTATAGTTTTCTAGGCTACTTCCTTTTGATTGGGTGTGCTGATAATCTTATGGGGACCCAAAGAAAATCTAGGATTATGGTCCAGTCCTGACTAGAGTATTCTATGAGGCTGGATCATCTCAGATAGCAGTCTTGAGGCTGTTTTGGATATAGAACTCAGAGGAAACTGCTACAGACATGCTCTGAAACACTGTATCATCTGGGCCATCCATTTTAATTGGAGATTTTGGGGGGATGTTCCATGATCAAACCTTATTTTTCTTAACCCAGAATGAATCCATAGCCTCTCATTTCCTNTTTTAGCAGCTGTTGCTCCTTCCTCAGCAGTCAAATAATTCAAAGACAACACAAAAACATACAGTATCCAGATGCTCTGTGTATTTTCCATCTTTACATGACTTTTTCTTCTTATTCTATTTCTTTTTTTAAGGACTTTCTCTATCCTTTTTCTTTTTTTCTCTTCAGCCTACATATATTTTTTAACACACTATAAGCCATTTAGACTTTACTTTTTTTGTCTGAATGTGTCTTTACTATATATCTCTTTTTCTGAACACATGACACTTTAATCTGCTAAGCAGCATGACTTGGATTAAAATTGTGACTCTGCTGGCTGGTCCACCCATTCCTTGGCTTCCTGAGAGTCTAGCTTTATAGTGGAAGTATTGGTGGGAACCACATTTATTGCCACAACTCTGTGGAGTTTCTGGGTCTGGGCCACCACCAAAAAGCATGTTACAGGCTCTTGATAAATACATTTGAGTGTTTGGTGACAGGGCCTCTTAAAAGAGCTGCCATGCAGTTTTTGTTGCTAACACTGAGTCAGGAAGCCTCTCTTAAAGAAGCTGTGCCTCTGCTTGCCACCAGCAAACAGAGATTACCAGAGTAAAGATGGTTACCAAGAAGCTGTGCTTGACTCTGTTCTTGTCTCTCTAGATAGAATCCTTTTCTTAAAGCTTTCTCAGACTTTATGTGGAAATTCTTGCCAAACATTTGAGTGCCATTTGTAGACAGAATTTCTGTCCCAACTGGTTCTGCAGTTGTTCAGTCCTAAAGAAACACACAGAGACTAATATAATATAAATTATAAACTGTTTGGCCTATAACGTGAGGCTTATTATTAACTAGCTCTTGCAACTTAAATTAACCCATAATTCTTATCTATGTTTAGCCATGTGGCTTCATACCTTTTCTCAGTAAGGCACTCTCATCTTTCTTCCTCTGTGTCTGGCTAGTGACTGACTCTGCCTTTTTTCTTCCCAGAATTCTTTTAGTCTGGTAACCCATCTATACTTCCTGCCTGGCTACAGTCAGTATTTTCTTAAACTAATATGAATAACAAATCTTTACAGTGTACAAGAGCATTATCCCACAGCATTCATGATCAGCATATATAATAGGACAAAAATAATATCCTCTTGCTATAATGAGTCTAGAAATACTTTAAATAACTTCGGGCTTTAGTCATGACCAAGAACTCTACTTACACAGCAAGAGGCATTACTTCTGCATTTTTATATACACAAGTCATGATCTGCATTCAATTTCCAATTAAATAAAAGTTGCAGACTTAGTGGAGAGTTTTTTGTGTAAGCACACAATTCTAAAATGAAAAATAATAAGCCTGTAGAGAACTTCTGCCTCTGAGTAGTGTAAAAAAAAGATTGTAGTCTGAACTCTTGGCAAAACAAAGCAAACAAACAAAAAACAGTTTTCCCAATAAATTATTGCCAAAATATTCACAATCTCTACACTGTCTCACTAAGGGACATAAAAAGTGGGATATAAAAGTGACACAGATGAAAAATGTCACAAGAAATACATTAAAATATACCCTTTGCTTAGTATGGGAAAGATCTGCACCCTTGGGTGACTCTCCTTTCCCACCTTTTATTTACATGATAAAATGGCAATTATCCAAGTCACTAAATGTAATTACAGATCTGTTGATGTTGCTGCCAAACTTAAAAAAAAAGTTTCATGATTAAAACCAACAATGTGTAAGAAAACTTATTTTCAAAATCTTCTCTCAAATCTTAACAAATTAAATCAGAAGTTTTAAAACTTAACAAATAATGTTTAAATACTTTTGTACTTCATTAAGTCTCCTTAACTCACCATGGAAAAACATATCTTCTCTAAAATATAACTGTATAAAGAAATTAATTAAATAAATAAAAATAGTTAGGCATTGCCATGCACTTTTACATAGAAATGAAGGTGTTTAACTCATTCAAAAAAATCACGAATATATATATATGTATATATATAGGTCAAATTTAAATTTTAAGATAGTATCTGACATTATTTTAAACAACTATTCAGCAGAAATATCTATCTGCTACATGTTCTGTCTTTCAATACAATTGAGCTACATAATTAGTGCCTGCAAATATTTCCAGAAATAAATTAAGAAAATTAACAGTGTTTTTATTTTTTAAAAAATCAGAAATAACTTTGAACTTTAAGGCTTTTTAAGACACCCTTGTTAGTAACAACAAAAATGTCAAAACTAGAATTCATTTTAGCATAAACAAAAGGTGAGAATACTACTGTTTCTCATATTCATAGAGAAATCTATTTTTGTTTGTTATTTGTTTTTTTAACTTGCATCAAATCTCACCATATGAAATTTTTTGTCTTCAACTTTCCTTGGCTCTGTTTTTATCATCACTTTAAAACAACTGGGTGGTGAACCTGGGCATCCTAATGAACTTCATTAGTCCTGCAAAGCCTAGTAAATATGCAGTCAGCACTCCACTCCCCTTGTCAACAAGGAACGGAGGTATTACTGTTACTATCTTAAATGTCTCTTCCTTTAGGCTGAAGGGGGAATCTAGTTGTGATTTAGACAGTTACCAAATTACCAAAACTAGCGCAGCAACTCTTAATGAGCAAAACCATTAATGATCTTCCAACTGGAGCCCCTGTTCAA
This sequence comes from Ellobius talpinus, assembly GCA_001685095.1. Lineage (NCBI taxonomy): Eukaryota > Metazoa > Chordata > Mammalia > Rodentia > Cricetidae > Ellobius > Ellobius talpinus. The sequence goes on along the minus strand of LOJH01023424.1, from coordinate 4,655 downwards.
ATACCTCACCTTGTTAGCACAGAATGAGGTGTTCAATCAAGAGACTGGGAATTGGAAGTAGCAGGGCACAGTTTTGAGTGGTGATTACAAGGGCGAGAGGGCGCGTGCCAACGTAACAGTCTTCTACCCCGCAGGAAGCTGAGAAACCTTCCCGTCTACATTTGTAAATCAGGGCTGATGATTCCAGCAGTCACCGGCAAGGAACATAGGAAACAATTATTTGCCCCATTCTTCCACTGTTTTAATTTGCTCTTAAAATGAACAAGATGATCCCCAGAGTCACTGGCATTTTGTCTTTAGAAATTTAGAGCCACTCTAGGATTTTTCTGGCATTGAAAGGCAAGCAAAAGCCTCAGTGGATAATTTAAACGAGAATTATTTCCTTTTCACAAGAGAATTGATTTTTCAGATTTACTGACTTAAAATAAATAAAATATTCTCTGGGAGTTGATTTGATACATTTATGCTGCGAAGTTTTAAAGCATAAAACATATTTGTTTAATATTTTTGAGTTATTTTTTTCATTTAAAATACTGTGACTTAGGCATTGAAGTTATGTTAACTTTTAAGAAACAAGTTATTTTAATCTGCTTTTGGGTCACTGAAAGTTTACAAATAATTTGCAAAAATACTTGCTTTAGGCTACCTATTTAAGTTCCTTCAAAGAATAACAGTAGCATAGCATCAAACATGTTTAAGAGAATATATTTAAGAAAAATTTTATTTTTAAAATATGCATCATTTATCTTAAAGGAAAAAGCTACCAGAAATAGAAAACTAAATCTTTTAGTGCCAGTATTCTGGATTGACTTTGTTACTATTAAGCATATATTTTTAACCAAATGGATTACTAAAATTAATTGAAATTCATGATCTATAAAGCATTTCTAGTTAGAAAAAAGAGACACAAATATATATTAAATTTTTCTTCTATATTATAAACTCTACTATAATTTGTAGATGGCCTATGATATTTTATCTCAATTTTTTAAAGGTAATGTACATATTCCATTAAGGGGAGGTATGCAAATTAATAACAGGTAGCGGAGTCAACATGTAAGATGACTGATTATACGTTTAGGTCTATATAATTTCAGAAACTGTTTCATTATTATTTAATCTGAAAAGGAATTTTCAAAAGGAAGCACTAAATACCAGCTAATTTTATTTCAAGCAAATACATTAAACACAGTACCTGTAAGTCTATATTTTCTTCATTAGATGCTCAAACTAGTAGCTTTTGTTTTTAAAACTTTGATCTGTTCCTGAACTTGAAAATGTTATAGGGTACTGTGTTCATCTAAGCCAGAAAAGATGATGATATAATTGTAATTAATTGAAACTGACTTCTGAAAATCCACTTGGATGATATGGTTAAATTTACCTTGGAACAGATTTACAGATTTGCTAGGGAACCTTGGTTTTTGTTTTGGCTTTTTTTTTTTGACTGCTGTTCCTATGAGTTTATTTTTTGAATGGTGTGCTATTGGCTTTCCTATACTAAATTAACAGTTTAAAATACAGCAAACTCATATGAGAAATCACCTGCAATGTCATATATTACAATCACATCCTTATCCCAACCCTACACAGTGATCCCTGCTGGGTGATGCTCCTTTTCAAACAGGAAAACCTACTTTGTCATAAGCTATCCAAATGTAGAGGGCGCTGCTGCTCATGGATTTTGAAAGTACCTAAAAAACAAACACATTCACCAATTAATTTAATTTTTGCTTTTCAAAACCTGCCTGTAAATTCTAATGTCATTGCCAATGTGTAAAGTCTGGATTTAAATTTAAAGTAACTGAAAAATACTTACGTAGTACAGTATTAAAGTTCTGCATGTCATCATGCAAATAAGTATTTTTTAATTATCTCTGATTTCTAGTTATCTATGGATTATTTGGATGTGCCAATAACTAAGTTTTATATATTTTAATTTCCTGTCACTATAGTTACGCAAAATAATAATAGTCTGGCACCCTGGGATGCAGGCTGAAAATTTAAGAATGTCATTATTTTCACATAAGGTAAGGACAAGTATGAAGTAAAAGTAAAGGCAGTGACTTCTGGGTGGAGATTATGTGTTTTCAGTACTATGCTACAATGTTCTGGTTGTTTGAAATTTTACAAAGGAAAGATTGAGGAAAAGGTTCCAACCAGTGGTTGCCTGTATTAGGTATTTTTCTAAGCAAGCATACATTTTTAAAAGTTATTGCACTAAACGCGCTAGTTTTTGCATGGTTAATTAATGCACTCCTAAAGTATAAAAGTTTTCTCTTATCATGTAATAAATATACAATTTTTTCTTTAATTATTTGAAGCTAAGAAGAAGAAAATAATTCTAATGACATATATATACTTCTGCCTTAACAAAATGTTGCAAAATAATTTTTTGATATTTCAAATATTTTCATGAGTATATTAAAATTGTATGGCTTTAAGATTTTTCCTGTGATATGAGTGCTATAAATAATTTCCAAGCAATCATAACTGAAACAAACTTAAAGCAAATCTTATAAATATAAATTTGGATAAGATATTGGTATAAGTCAAACTTGAAAATCTTATGTTCTGGTTGCAGTACTATTTCCAATCTGAATTCATGCTAAGCAAAACTAACCAGCACCTGTTCAGAAATGGCCAAAACTGAGCGGCAGCTCCAGACTTATAATGTATTTACTGAGAAAACAGATCAGAAACTAAAATATGATCGATTATATTTTAGTGCAGTTTTCATTGGTGTCTCTTCCACTTAATTTCATATTCACAAGGCATTTTAATTTTTCTTGTTACACATACATTTGGTACGGTGGAATACCAGGTAGTATTAACAAGTCAGTATCCTTTATAGTTAAAGCCACACAATCAGCTAGAATTTTTACACATTGTTTTTATTTCCTTTCTTAAACGCCATCGAAATAGCTGCAGCCCTTCTCCCTCCTGCTCTGATGGTGCGTAATGTGTGGGCCTGAGATCTGTAAATATGGATTCTATGCAGAGCCGTGAAACTAAGTACAAGAAAAACATAAATAGCGCTTCAGGAAAAGTTTTTAATGTAGCTCAGGCATAACTTTTCAGCTCTTCCAGTTATTTTAACATCAAAATAAGCGCGGCAGAAAGTACAGGAGGAAAAGCAGCTGACAAAAACGGCTCCTAATGGGGCTTTCTTGAATAGGGGATCTGAAACTGCCTGCTTAGGCTGCATCTAATCTAGCACAAGTAGGCGTTGTCTGATTTTTATGCTATCTGTCCACATTTAAGAAGTTTTCCACCTCAAAACAAGGAAAAGCAGTCGAGGAAGGAAACGGCCAATGCACAACCGATTAATAGTTGCCTTTTATGATTGGCAAGTTCTTTGGGACCGAGATACCCCACAGACTGACCAACTAGGATACCCGATGAAGCTTGTCTTTATGTCAGTTCACTGCCATCAAAACAAAGGCTCATATTACATGAAAATCCTGTGCAAATGAGCCATGATAGAGTGAATGACAATCTCGTAAGGCCATGCAGCAGGGCCCTTCTTTGATCTGAAACACTTAATCTTTCTCCCACATAGCACGCTAGCACACTTGGGAAATCCTCCCTGAGAACCGCTCTATAGCCGGAGCACGACATGGAGACACACCAGACAAAAGTTCTATGCTGGCCATGACTTCATTTGAATCGTTTTCCACTGTGTTTTAGGTGGATTTGATTGCTGGTTGTGTTTTGATTTTGGTTTTGGTTTTTAGTTTGCTTGTTTGTTTTGTCTTTTGATGTTCACAGAAAGTTTACACCTCACTTTTCCTTACTTCAAAATCTTAGCTTAAAAATGTTTCTTCTGGTATAAATTTTAAATAAATATTGTCAAAAATTATGTTTTAGAAGGTTTCCAGAGACTGTAACAATTGGAGAATGTTTGAAATGTCTTATTTATGTAGGTTTTTCCATTAATCATAGTATACTCAGACAAACAATAGTATCATATTGTACTGCAACAAAATATGCAGGAAAGGAGAAAGGCATAATGGGGGCAGTGAGAGATAGGGGAGGAAGGAGAAGGGAGGGGGGAAAGGAGAGAGAGGTGTTGACTATTGTAAGAAAAGAATGATTTGGGTGTCTCCATTTCAAAGGTGCTTTAACCCATCAAAATAACTCACAGAAAAAGTACAGATCAAATTCTGGGTCACAGAAGGCCTTTTCTTTTACTTTCTAATATTAAAATAAACTGATTGGAGAGCCAAATATGTAAGGCCCATGTGCTTTAACGCAAGCTGAGTGAATCATGCCAACTCAAAGATGGTAGGAAATATGCCTCCTTAGTTGTGCTCCGCTTTTGAATTGTTGCCTAAAAATCAGGCCCAGGCTTCAAAGAGAGGGGCATTACAGTCTTTATCCAGCAATTAATATGGTTGGAACTCAGGACATCAGCATCCACCCACAACCCTGACTTGACAGATGCATAAGAAGAATTCATCCTCTTTCAAGACTTGAAGAAAATTATAAAAATGAATAAATAAGCCACAAAATCTTGCTAAGGCTTGGCAGGAAGGAAAGCAATAGACTTAACCTTCAACATCTAATAAGCGGTCTGATTTGACATCCAGATAAACACTTCCAGACCAGAAGATCCACTGGAGGGGTGAGTGCGTTCCTGACCCTTGGAAACG
>LOJH01023423.1:0-18304 GCA_001685095.1 Ellobius talpinus | reverse complement strand
GTGTGTGTGTGTGTGTGTGTGTGTGTGTGTGTGTGTGTGTGTAAAACATACCAAATACCTATATATCAGAACCAGCTGGATGGAAATAAGGAAAAACCTAACTTGGCTGATAATTTAAGGGTTTTCTGTCCTCCTTCCCTTTCTCTCCTCTCACTCAGAATAGATCTAAAACCAGCCATATAAACCATGGCAAAGAAGTTTTCACCATATTGTTGCTCAAAATTTTAAGACATTTTAGTTTGTGATTTTTCATATTGAGAGATTAGTTTACTTCCTGAATTCACTCCTGATGTTACCAAATACTTTTCACGTTAATCATAATGCTGTCACCTTTTATTGAACAAATTCAGAAAAGAGCCTATATTTCATAAATATAGAATTTGGTAATGAAACTAATCATCTTAAATTAATAATTTCTCATATTGGAAGCTATTTTTTAAATTGGTGTATTTTATTTGTATGAATGTTTTGCTTGTGTGTGTCTATGTGTACCAAGTGTGTGTGTGTGTGTGTGTGTGTGTGTGTGTGTGTACACCACATGTGGGCTTGGTGCCCATGGGAGTCAAAAGAAGGCAAGATCCCCTGGCCCTGAAGGCACTGGAGTTACTGATGGGTATGAACCACTGTATAAGTTCTGGGAACTGAATTCCCATCCACTATGAGACCAGCCTGTGTTGTTAAACACCCTGCCATCTCTCCAGCCCTTGAAGCTAATTTTTAGAATATTACTTGGTAAGTGTGTGACATATGCATGCATGCGTTTGCAAATGTGCTCACCCACAAGTTTCTTGCCAAGATCAGAGGTCAGCATCAGGTGTCTCACTTTCCACTTTTTCTTTTTGAGATAGGATCTCCTGTTAACAGTTTAGGCTAGGCTGGCTAGCTAATGAGCATCCTGGGTCTGCCTATCTGTACCCATCTGTCTCCCAACTGTGGGGTTACAGATGTGTGCTTCTGATTTTTATTTGGGTTTTGGGGATCCAAACTCAGGCTCTAATGCCTGAGCAGCAAGCATCCACTGAACCATTTTTGAAAACCCAGATTTTACTTTCGGTATTTTGTGTCACAGCACTTTGAGGGATGGAAAAACAAGAAACTTAACAAGTAATTGAAATTCTGAGATGACTTTTTTGTTCTTAAATTAGAATCATCTTCTGGCCTTTGTTTTTTGTAGCAGTCAGAATTTCATCCACAGATTGGAAAGAAAACAAAATTCCTGTTTTCAGCATGAGTTTCTTGATAAAATTCCCACAAAAGATCACTGATGTCTTATCTAGTTTGTATAGTTACTGATCATAGAACCTGGTGGCTGTTCTGAAGAGTATCTAACTTGATACCATAAAGCATTATTACTAAGCAACTGCTAGTCATTTCTTGGACAGTGAAATTATTAGAAAGGTACCAGGGTTGGGCATCACGAGGTGACTCTTTTATAATCTGTTGCCCTTAAGCTTTCTTTTAATTTTGTGTTTGTTTACCTTTAAGTGTGTGCACCACATGTATGTCAAGTGCCCTCAGAGGCCAGAAGAGGGTGTCAGATCCCCTGAAACTGGAGTTAGAGGTGACTGAGTCTCCATGTGGGTGGTGGGAATTAAAACCAGACTCTGCAAGAGGAACAAGTGCTCTTGACCTGCTGTGTAGTCTCTCTATTTCTGCTCCAAATCTTTTTAATAAAGGACATCTCCCATTCTTGCATTTTCACTGGTAAAATTGGGCTGTTGTGTGGACTAAGATGGTGCATAGGGTTATGTTTAAGAAAGATTAGCAACAGAGTTTGTGTTGTGAGGAGGCCGCTTGTTAGTTCCCAGCTGCTCAGCCCCAAATAATCACACAAAAATTGTCTTATTTAAATCACTGCTTGGTCCATTAGCTCTAGCTCCTTATTTGCTAACTCTTACATTTTAATTTAACCCGTTTTTAGTAATCCGTATATCACCACATGGCTGTGGCTTACCGGGTAAAGTTCTGTCTGGCTCCGGCGGGGCTCCATGGCTTCTCTCTGACTCTGCCCTTTCTCTCAGCGTTCAGCCTAGCTTCCTCCACCTACATCTATTCCCTGTGCAGGCCCAAGACAGTTTCTTTATTAGCCAGTTCTATTCACAGTATGCAAGAGGGAATCCCACATCAAGTTTGAATATTTTACCAGTTATGTTCCATCGGTACGTACTATCTCAAATCTGGAGTTTTCAGCCCAGTACAAAGTTTACTATTCATAAGTTCTATAGCTGGGTAACTGCTTGTTGGTTCCTGGCCGCCCAGACCCAAGTAATCACACAGAAACTATTTTAGCTTAGGTGTCTTTCTTGCTAGCTCTTACATCTTGAATTAACCCATTCCTATTACTTTATATTTTATCATGAGGCTCATGGTTTACTGGTAAGGTTCTTGGGGAGTCTTTCTCTTTTGGCAGCTACATGACATCTTCTCAACTTCACCTACTTTCTCTCTTTATCTTTGTTTGGATTTCCCACCTGGCTTTATTTTGCCCTGCCATAGGCCCATAGCAGATTCCTTATTAACCAATGGTAATAAAACATATTCACAGCATACAGAGGGGAATCCCACAGCAAGCTCCACTTCATTTGTCCGTCCTTAGCTTCCTTTCCACCCAGATAGCACAAACATGAGTCTTCTTCTGAGATCTCTGCTCAAGCCTCGTGAGAGTGTTCTGTGGTGCTTGTTCTTGCCAGTTGTGTGAAGATCATTTTAGCATAGGGTTAACATAGCAATTTCCATTTGCTCTGTCAACTTTGATGTTTCCTTTATGTTCCCCCATTTTGGCTACTCGTTTGTTTTTCTGAAAGCAGTATTTATCAACTACTTAAAGGTAAAATTTAATCGACTCATGGTGAGAATGAACCTGACTTTGTTACTGGCCTGATCTGTTCCCACCTTGGAGGAAAAATGGTTGACAATGTCCAAATTCTCATAGGATATATGAGCAACAAAGAGGAGGTTATGTTTTATTTGTCCTTTTTCTTTTGTGACGATATCTTGTTATTTATTATTTCACTTTTCGTTTTTGTGTAGACCAAAGTGGTATAGAAGGAACTGTTCTCAACGAGACTTACCTGGAATCTAGTGCAGCGTTCACTTCTGCCTCCAGGGCAATGTTTTCAACCTGTGGGTGGAGACTCCTTTGGAGTTGAATAACCCTTTTACAGGGGTCACCTAAGACCATCAGAAAACACAGATATTTACATTATGACTATAACAGTATCAAAATTATAGTCACGAAGTAGCAACAAAATAATTTTATGGTTGGGGGTCACCACAGTATTAGGAACTGTATTAAAGGGTTGCAGCATTAGGAAGGTTGAGAAACACTGCTCTAGGGAATGGATATTTATTATCTCAAACTGGGTCAGCATTACTTTGGTAGGTATTATACTACTGAATAACATCTAAGGAAAAATATAAAATGACCCAACAAGTACCAAGCAAATTTAGTTTGTATACTTAATTTAAACCACGAAACAATTATTTTTATAGTCATTAAAAAATTCAAGAAAAATTAATTTGTAAAATAAGTTTTATTAGAAAGCTTCATTTAAACATAGTTATTAACACTTTTTTATGAATCTAATCGTTGATATTTTAGAGAAGAAACAGCAGTGGATGAGAAGGCATAGAATAGCCATGGTTAGAATTGTAATGAGTTCCTCAATTAAGACATGTAAACATAAATTTCTGTGCCACCCGGTTCTGCAGCTGTTCAGTCCCAAAGAAACACATAGAGGCTTATATTATAAACTGTTTGGCCTATTATCTCAAGATTATTATTAATAGCTCTTACAACTTTAATTAACCCATAATTCTTGTCTGTGTGTAACCACATGGCTTTGTACATTTCCTCAGTAAGGCATCCTCATCCTGCTTCCTCTGCATCTGACTGGTGACTGTGTCTCTCTGCCTTTCCTCTTCTCAGAATCTCTAGTCTGGTTGCCCTGCCTATACTTCCTGCCTGGTTACTGATCAATCAGTGTTTTGTTAAACTAATATGAGTGACAAATCTTTACAGTGTACCAGAGCATTATCCCACATCAAAGACAGTTTAATATTTTCTATTTTTTATATCCTAATTTTAATTGTTTGGGTAGGCATGTGCTATACATTTTCTCTCCTCTTTCCCTTTCATCTTCTACCTCCTCACTGCCCTTCACACTCCCAGTTTACTCAGGAGATCTTGTCTTTTTTATTGTATATAGAATTTTAAGATAAAAATTCTGGCTGACAGTATTTACCATCACCAGGAGGCTTTTATAAATTGTCTATAACCATGGTACTGGAGAGATGACTTAACAGTTAAGAACACTCGACTTGTGGAGGACCTGGGGTCCTCTTCCCAGAACCCATGTAGCAGGATCACACCTACCTGTAACTCCAGTCTTGCTGGATCTGACACCCTATTCTGGCCTCCTTAGGTACCAGGCACACATATGGTATACATTAAGGCAAAACCCATGCACATAAAATAATAATTTTTTTGAAAATAAAATTTATGTAATTTTTGGTGTTTATATTAACATACTATCAAAGCATTTGCTTAACCAGAGTTATAAGCCAGATTTAACCAGAGCTATAATCACTTAAAAGACATTAAAATAAATGTTTACAAATCTTAACTCTTTTACTGTGTAGTTTTCTCTAACCAATCTCAACCTTATGTCAACAGAAAACACAACATAAAATCGTTTTCTGTATCATTTCTTGCAAATTCTATTTAGAACAAATCTGTTTTCAGAAAGCTAATTTTAAGTATAGAGAATCAAATTCTCATATATTAATCAAAATTTTATAGCTTTAGAAAAACTTAAGTACATTTCTAATTATAGCAAACTAAATTATACATCTATTTCCTTCTGTAAAACATTTTGTGGGGACTGAAGAGGTGGCTCAGCAGTTATGAGCACTGGCTTTCCTGCTCTTGTAGAGGTCCTGAGTTCAATTTTCAACAATCATAGGGTGGCTCACTGTCATCTGTAGTGGGATCCTCCCTCATCTGGTCTGTACAATGCAGACAAAGCATTCGTATATAAAATAGATAAACTTTTATACATTTGTTTTGTGCAATCCTTTTGTGATATGTTCAACTTGTTTTTCATTATTTACCCAAAAGTTGATTATGTTTATAAGCATTTATTTTTCTTTTAGCCTTAGTTCTTAATTATTTATAGATTTTCTGTCCCCCCCCATGATAGGTTTCTCTGCTGACATAGTAAGCCAGATCAAGCTGAATTGAAAAGGTATAACAACAGAATTTTTTAAACAAAACAACTCCCAGACAGGTTCTCCATTCCCAGAGACTGAGGCTGGAGAAGCTGCATGTCAGAACTAAAGCAGGGAATTGATGTGGGTTGTAGGTGATAGGTGATGATATGTTCATCACAAGCTGGGTTTGTGCCCAAGTGTGGTCAAAAGCTGAACACTTTAGGTGGGGACTTGTCTGGCTGGCAACTTCAGGGGATGAAGCTGTCTTAGCCACCAAGAATGTTTACCTGGCTTTCCTTTGTTCAGAGATTGTCTGAGTGGAAGGGGTTTAGAAAGACAGGAATGGGGCTTCTCGGACCATGCAGGAACCAGCTGGAGGTTCCAACAGAACAGTTCTGTCTTTAATTTACATTGTGAGGTAATGCTTACATTTGGTGAATTTAGACACAGTTATATTTTTTGTCACCAAAATAATTCACTTTACATCTTTTGCTGTGTTTCTCATTGAAATGCAGCTATTTTATTTTTATGGTCTTTGCCATTAAATTGAATGTTCGTTAGATTTTTTAACTGTCACATTTTAGTAAGGACCTATGAAGAAAGCTATTTAAAACTGATTTTCCTCATACCAATAATTTATGAAAGCTCATTTATTAATAGAAATAATTATTTTCCTGTCAATGGAAATTAAGGAACCAAGAGTGCTTGAATGTGTATTTAGCCATTGATATTTCAGTATTTCATCTTAGAGCTGACTTAAATATTTTATCTCTATTACTTTTATTTCAGATAGAGCAGTTCTTTTAGTGTCTTGGTTTTTAAACGGCCTGCTTTGTTCCCCCATCCCTTTCTCTTTTTCCTTGTTCTCACGTTCAATATTTACATTCTATGTAGGTCTACGTGAAATAGCAAACTCCAGTTGACCTTAAATAACAAAGTTATCTTAATAACCAGAGTCAGCAGAAGAAAAATAAAAGCTCTTTACATGATAACTGTACTAACTGTAGTTTAATATCTTAGAGGTGTTCACAAGAAAAAAATTAAATTGAATATACTGGTCAAATAGAATACTAAATTAGATGATGGAAGCAGAAGAGAATTTTATCAGAAAAAGGGTAACCTATCATAACAACATAAGTTGAATGATTTTAAAACTTGCAGGAGAAACTCTTTCTGAAAACTAAGATACCTTTGGGAACTGCCACCCAAGGTCCACCCATGAATTCCATGGCCAATTTACTTTAGAAACAGCCTCTTCCTTTTCACTTGCTAAGTCAGCATACACACTCCTAAAACACCTCTTCATCTGCAAGTGTGCAAGATTAACCTGTCTACTCTTGCAGTCTTTGTCTGCTGTAGGCTTGTTTCAGATCTCTACCCACTGGACCTAAGGTGGGTAAGAAAAAGGTTTTCAACATGAGTGAGATATCTGGAGGGACTAAATAGCTTCTCTGGGACCCTTAAGACTAAATAATAAATACAGTAGCATGAGAGCCACAGTAAGTACGGCTCTCTCCTTCATAAATGTAGAGAGATTGAACAAACTCCAGAATATAGTTCTGCTAAGACCAAAGAATAGAACAAGAGAGTTGAGTGTGGAAAGCAGTTCATCATCCTAGTGAAGCCAGGAATTTGCAAGCACAAGGGGGCAAATGGAATGTCTCTTGGAGGCTGAAACCACTGTGGCATGAAGTTTGAGGTCACTGAGTAGGACACATATTTAGCAGTAGTGTTCCACACAATGACAGACTCCCACTGAACTCAAGAGTCCCATTAGAGAAGTGTACAGGAGAGGTGTATTTGTTTTCATTATGAAATAATGGATTACTAAGTATATTAAAACAGCTGGGATCAAGACTTACCAGAAACCGAACCAAAGTATCAGCCATCTGAACTCAACTCAAGAATCTTACCTGAATATGCTTCCAAAGTCCAGTTATAAGAGGAATAATTTCCATTTGATGTCACAACTAAAGCCCCTATGTCCTCTGCCTGCTGCCTCCAGCTTCTCCAGGCTTCCAGCATTTTTCCCTAAATGATTTTCCCTTCCCTTTCAGAACAAGTTAAGTTATTCTGAAACATGGAATTTCTCTAACTTCTAGTTTCTGCCTTTAAAGGAGTTTATGTATTAAATCAGACCTATCTTTACAACCTCACCTTTAAAGGAGTTTATGTATTGAATCAGGCCTATCTTTACAACGTCACCTTTAAAGGAGTTTATCTATTAAATCAGGCCTAACTTTACAACCTCACCTTTGAAGGAGTTTATGTATTAAATCAGGCCTAGCTTTACAACCTCACCTTTAAAGAAGTTTATGCATTAAATCAGGCCTAGCTTTGCAACCTCACCTTCGTAGAGCTGGCTGATTTAGAACTTGAGTTGCAACTATAAAATTCTTCTGACCAGTCTCCCTATTAGGGTTTGGTGAAATATGGGCTGTAATCTTGGGGGTTTGGGAAGAGACCTGGTGAGATATAAATGACTGTAAGTTACAAATACTTGGGAAGCTGAGGAGAGTACCACTAGAGATAGCAAGTTCAACACCAGCCAGTATTTTTAGCAATAAACTCACCGGAAACCCCAGTATAATTTGTAGTTCATTTATTACAATTTTACATTAATTGAAAGTAATCTTAATCATTTAGTTGTCCTTGGATTCATTGGGTCTTACTCCTTCAAGCTCTCTTCACCCTTCTATTGACTCTAGAGCAGTGGTTCTCAACCTTCCTAATACTGTAACCCTTTAATACAGTTCTTCATGTTGTGTGACCCCCCAACAACCATAAAATTATTTTGTTGCTTCATAGCTGTAATTTGGCTATTGTTCTGAATCATAATCTGATGTGTGTATCTGATAGGTCATGTGCTATGTGACCCACAGGCTGGTAACTGCTGCTGTGTGTCTACACAGTGTCCATTCCTCTTTGATAGTTTAGTGAACAAGATACCTGGGGCTACTGTGAGCTCTTCTGCAGAGACAGATTAACTCTAGGCTATCTTTTGTATCTTCTTGCCTCCTCCTTGGTTCTGTCAGTGTGAACTGAGAGTGTTTGTGGGTTAGGTTAGAAATTTTCACACAGGATTTGATTAGCAGATGCAGGCAAATGGGTATTTCTCAACTTCCAAAAGGGAAAAGATAATGAACCAAAGTGATATTTAAAGCAAGTTGAAGGAAGACACTGTGTTAGAGATGTCGTAGAGTTAAGGGAACTAACTGGGAAGGAGAGGCACTCGAGGAAGTTACCACCACCAGGTTTGGGGCACCAGAGAAGAATGTCATGGTGTATCTGCAAGGGAAAAGATTTTCCTGCAGTCATGGCCAACACTAGAAGTATGGTTGAATGAACTGACTGTAGAAGTGGGAAAACTCAACTTCAACCTCCCCTAACCCACAGAAATCAAAGGATCCCAAAGTCACCAAATATTCATTCTCAAAGATCAGAACCAAGAGGAATGGAGAATCCACTCGGGAAACCCAAAAGGGTCCCCTAGTATCTGTCAGAAGAATCAGCAGATGAAGCACAGGTTCAGCCTGAGATAGATAGCAAGGCTTATATGGGATTCTGAAGACAGCTGTAGGGTCTGCTGACTAGCCTCTCGGAGTCAGCTGTTTCTCATAAGCCAACATGAATAAGCCAAAATCAGACCATGATACCTAGAAAATTGATGGGGAAAGAAAGGTGTTAAGGCTGAGAGAAGACCTGGGTAGGTACTTGGTCCTTCACCAACAGCAGCTCCCCTCATGGAGGCATTTGGCTTAGGGAACTTGTGAGCTTTGCCTTTGGACTCTTATTTGACTCTTTCTTTGTTGCAGTGGCCTTCAGTGTGAGTGGCTGAGGCCACAGAGACACCCAGACAGCAGACTGCATGCAGCACTGTGCATCCAGCACTCCCAGCTTCCGGTTCCTGAATCAGAAAAAAACTCAACCCTAAAACCCTTTCTTCAGAACACTCAGCTCCCAGCATTCCCCGTGGGCGGGGTTCTCCTTTGACCTCACACAAGTTCATACTGCACACCCGGGGCTCTGTTACTACTAAAGAGAAGATGGCGATGACTGCGGCAACTGTAGTGGTTCCCGCTGAGTGGATCAAGAACTGGGAGAAATCTGGGAGAAGCGAGTTTTTGCGTTCATGCCGGATTCTCAGTGAAAGTAAAAGCCACGACACTTTGGCTTGTAGAGATTTCCAACAAGCTCTCTATGAGTTGTCATACCATGTCATTAAAGGAACTTTAAAGCCGGAACAGGCATCCAGTGTTCTCAGTGACATCAGTGAATTTCATGAAGATATTCCACTTATTCTTGCAGATGTATTCTGCATATTAGATATTGAGACGAATTGTTTAGAAGAAAAGAACAAGAGAGATCATTTTACACAGTTGGTATTAGCATGTTTATATTTAGTTTCAGACACAGTTCTAAAGGAACGCTTAGATCCAGAAACATTGGAGTCATTAGGCCTTATCAAACAGTCACAGCAGTTCAATCAGAAGTCAGTTAAAATCAAGACAAAACTCTTTTACAAACAACAGAAGTTCAATTTGTTAAGAGAAGAAAATGAAGGTTATGCCAAGCTTATTGTTGAATTGGGGCAAGATTTATCTGGAAATATTACTAGTGATTTAATCTTAGAAATTCTCAAATCTTTAATAGGTTGCTTTAATCTAGACCCTAATCGAGTTTTGGATATCATATTAGAGGTGTTTGAGTGTAGGCCAGAACACCATGATTTCTTTATATCTTTATTAGAAGCTTACATGAATATGTGTGAACCACAAACATTGTGTCATATTCTTGGGTTCAAATTCAAGTTTTACCAGGAACCAAATGGTGAGACTCTATCGTCTTTATACACAGTTGCAGCAGAGCTTCTGCAGTTTAATCTTATCAGTTTGGATGATCTTTATGTGCACCTTCTTCCAGCTGATAGTTGCATTGTGAATGAATACAAACGAGAAATTGTGGAAGCTAAGCACATTGTCAGAAAACTTACAATGGTTGTATTGCCTTCTGACAAAAGTGATGAACGAGAGAAAGAAAAGAAAAAAGATGATAAAGTAGAGAAGGCACCTGACAATCAAAAACTTGGTTTGTTGGAAGCCTTGTTAATTATTGGTGATTGGCAGCATGCACAGAGTATTATGGATCAAATGCCTCCGTACTATGCAGTGTCACATAAAGTAATAGCCCTTGCTATTTGCAATCTTATACACATAACTATTGAGCCTCTTTACCGAAGAGTTGGTGTTCCTAAAGGTGCTAAAGGCTCACCTGTCAATGCTTTACAAAACAAGAAGTCACCAAAGCCAGCAGAGAGCTTTGAAGACTTAAGGAGAGATGTATTCAGTATGTTCTGTTATCTTGGTCCCCATCTTTCTTATGATCCCATCTTATTTGCAAAGGTTGTGCGCATAGGCAAGTCATTTATGAAGGAATTTCAGTCTGATGGGAAGCAAGAAAATAAAGAGAAAATGGAAGTCATCTTTAGCTGTTTGCTTAGCATCACTGACCAGGTACTACTTCCGTCTCTTTCTTTGATGGATTGCAATGCATGTATGTCAGAAGAACTGTGGGGAATGTTTAAAACATTTCCTTATCAGCATAGATACCGCTTATATGGCCAGTGGAAGAATGAGACTTACCATAGTCACCCACTTTTAGTCAAGATTAAAGGCCACACAGTAGACAGAGCCAAGTACATTATGAAGCGTCTAACCAAGGAAAATGTGAAGCCCTCAGGAAGACAGATTGGGAAACTGAGCCACAGCAATCCAACCATTTTGTTTGATTATGTCTTGTCACAAATACAGAAATACGATAACTTAATAATACCTGTGGTAGACTCATTGAAATATCTCACTGCGTTGAGTTATGATGTTTTGGCCTATTGTATCATTGAAGCATTAGCTAATCCAGAAGAAGAAAGAATGAAGCATGGTGACACAACCATCTCAAGCTGGCTTCAGAGCCTGGCTACTTTCTGTGCTGCCGTTTTTCGTAAATACCCAGTTGATCTTGCTGGTCTTCTTCAGTATGTAGCCAATCAATTAAAGGCAGGCAGAAGTTTCGACCTGCTTATATTGAAAGAAGTGGTACAAAAAATGGCAGGAATAGAAGTTACAGAGGAAATGACAATGGACCAGCTAGAGGCTATGACTGGTGGGGAGCAACTGAAAGCTGAGGGTGGATATTTTGGCCAGATAAGAAACACTAAAAAATCCTCTCAGAGATTGAAGGATACACTGCTGGACCATGACCTTGCCCTTCCTCTCTGTTTGCTTATGGCCCAGCAGAGGAATGGCGTGATCTTTCAGGAAGGTGGAGAGAAACATTTGAAGCTTGTAGGGAAGCTGTATGACCAGTGTCATGATACTTTGGTACAGTTTGGTGGGTTTTTAGCTTCAAATTTAAGCACAGATGATTACATAAAGAGAGTACCTTCAATTGATGTACTGTGTAATGAATTTCATATGCCCCATGATGCAGCATTTTTTCTGTCTCGGCCAGTGTATGCGCATCATATTTCATCAAAGTATGATGAACTTAAGAAATCAGAAAAAGGTAGTAAACAGCAACATAAAGTTCATAAATACATTACATCATGTGAGATGGTGATGGCTCCTGTCCATGAAGTAGTGATCTCCTTACACATTTCCAAAGTCTGGGAAGATATCAGCCCTCAATTTTATACCACGTTCTGGTCTCTGACAATGTATGACCTTGCAGTTCCACACACTAGCTATGAACGAGAAGTCAATAAACTTAAGATCCAGATGAAAGCAATTGATGACAATCAAGAAATGCCTTTGAATAAAAAGAAAAAAGAGAAAGAGCGCTGTACTGCCCTTCAGGACAAGCTTCTTGAAGAAGAAAAGAAACAGACGGAGCATGTGCAGCGAGTTCTACAGAGACTGAAATTGGAAAAGGACAACTGGCTCTTGGCAAAATCTACTAAAAATGAGACCATCACAAAGTTTCTCCAGCTGTGTATATTTCCTCGTTGTATTTTTTCAGCAATTGATTCTGTTTACTGTGCGCATTTTGTTGAGTTGGTCCATCAACAGAAGACTCCAAATTTCTCCACACTTCTCTGCTATGATAGAGTTTTCTCTGATATAATTTACATGGTTGCTAGCTTTACTGAAAATGAAGCTAGTCGATATGGTAGATTTCTTTGCTGCATGTTAGAGACGGTGACTAGGTGGCATAGCGACAGATCCACCTATGAGAAGGAATGTGGAAACTATCCAGGATTCCTTACTATATTACGAGCAACTGGATTTGATGGTGGAAATAAAGCAGATCAGTTAGATTATGAGAATTTTCGACATGTTGTACATAAATGGCATTATAAACTAACCAAGGCATCGGTACATTGCCTTGAAACAGGTGAATATACTCATATCAGGAATATCTTGATTGTGCTCACAAAAATACTGCAATGGTACCCCAAAGTTTTAAATCTGGGACAGGCTTTGGAAAGAAGAGTACATAAAATCTGTCAAGAAGAGAAAGAAAAGAAGCCAGATCTGTATGTACTAGCAATGGTCTACTCTGGGCAGCTAAAAAATAGAAAGTCGTACATGGTACCTGAAAATGAATTTCATCACAAAGATCCTCCTCCAAGAAATGCTGATTCAAGTGTACCAAATGGACCTTGTAGCGGGCTGCCATCTTCCATAGGAAATACATCTAAGTCAGATGAAAGCAGTACTGAGGAGACTGACAAGTCAAGGGAAAGGTCTCAGTGTGGCCTGAAAGCTGTCACTGAAGCCTCTAGTGCCGTACCAAAAGGGAATTCAAACAATGGAAACAGCGGCTCCAACACCAAAGCTGTTAAGGAAAATGACAAAGAAAAGGGGAAAGAGAAGGAAAAAGAGAAAAAAGAAAAGACCTCAGCTATTATTCCAGAGGCTAGGGTACTTTGTAAAGACAATAAAGAAAAACCCAAGGAAGAGCAGCCAAATAAAGATGAGAAAATAAGAGAGACCAAGGAAAGAATGCCTAAATCTGACAAAGATAAGGAAAAATTAAAGAAGGAGGAAAAAGCTAAAGATGAGAAGTTTAGGGTCACTGTCCCTAACATAGATTCAAAGTCCATTCAAGAAAGAGAAAAAGAGAAAGAGCCATCAAGAGAAAGAGATTTAGCAAAGGAAATGAAATCAAAAGAAAATGTTAAAGGAGGAGAAAAAACACCAGCTTCTGGGTCCTTGAAATCACCTGTTTCCCGAACAGATAATGCAGAGCCCGAAAGAGAAAAACGTCGCAAGGTAGAGTCCCATCCTTCTCCATCCCATTCTTCCACAATTAAGGACAGTCTCAACAAACTCAAGGAGTCTTCTTCAGCAAAGTTCTACATCAACCATGCTCCACCACCGTTGTGCAAGAATAAGGAGAGAGAAGTGGACAAGAAAGATTTGGACAAGTCGAGGGAAAGATCCAGAGAGAAAGAGAGAAAAGAAGAAAAGGACCGGAAAGAGCGGAAAAGGGATTATTCAAATAATGACCGGGAAGTGCCTCTAGACTTAGTCAAAAGGCGGAAAGATGAAAATGGAATATTGGGGACTTCAAAGCACAAAAGTGAAAGTCCCTGTGAGTCTCCTTATCCAGATGAGAAAGACAAGGAAAAAAATAAGTCAAAATCCTCAGGCAAAGAAAAAGGTGATTTCTTTAAAGCTGTAAAGGTGGATAAAGTATCCAGTGGGAAAAAGGAGTCTGGACATGATAAAGAAAAGGTAGAGAAGAAGGAGAAATGGGACAGCTGTGGAGAGAAGGGTGAGCAGAAGCATCGCAAGGCCTCAGACAAGCACAGATAACGGGGGCTTTGAGCCAGCAGAGGATGCCAGAGCTCTGCATCTCTCTCAAAACTTAATTACGAGCTCCCAGTGCTGTTCATCTTATGAGCATCTGCGTTACATCAGAAGATGAATATGCATCCCCATCCTCTTGAGACATTGCAAAGTCAATGGTTTTCAGAACATTATTTTACCTCCAGGCAGTTTCTTGCAGCAAGATCCCTGTGCGTACATTTTTTCTTGAAATGACACCATCCAGAAACAGCATTTATGAAGTTTTCACCAGCTGGTTCTTGGATCACCCTTGGAAAGGTAAGTTCGTGGTTTCCTAGGCTGAATACCTTCTTATAGGGTAGGCTTCATTTGTGTATAATGTAACTGACAACATTGGAATGATTGTTACCTAACATTTTGGCTTCTTGCAAAAATTTTAATTTCAGTTTGTAGGAAAGCTCTTTCTTATATGTGGAAAGCACAACAGCAGTGTTTTCCTTCAATGTGCTCTTAAATCTGCCATCACAGTTTACCTGACCAAGCCTGCAAGATGGCTCAGTGGGCCAAGGTCCTTGCCACCAAGCCCAAAAACCGAATTGAATTGGATCCCTGGTATCCCTGTGATGGAGGGAGAGAACTCTGGTTCACACAGATTGTTCTCTGACCTACATACACCTTAAATAAATATAACTAAAATACTGTAGTTCCCCTCGCCCAGAAATTCTCCTGATGCGATGTCTTCATCTTAGAGAGCTCGCTTCTTATGCTCTACTCACAGTCGTGGGCACTGATCTTCATTGGAACATTACTTTTTAAATTTAAAACTGAGATTAATTCACCCTTCTGGAGTACACAGTTCGGTGATCTTTAGCACATTCACCACATTGTGAAATCACCACCACTGTCTAGTCTCACAAGATTTCTCTTGTCTGCAGAAGAAGACCTAGGTGTATTAGCCTCCACTTTCAGATCTACTCTTCCCCAGCCCCTGGAAACTGCTGATACACTTTCTGCCTGTGGGTTTACTGATTTGGGGCATAACATAAATGGAATCATGAAATATTGTGGCTTTTGTGTATGGGTGTATGTTTTGTTTATCCATCTATTGATGGACAGTAATAATAATTTTTAAGTATTAATATTGTAACTTAAACACTAGTGTATCCACAGTTACAGTGGATGACACCAGGATTATACTTAGTATGAATTCTCTGTAGAAATGATACGTAATTAAGCCGGGTGGTGATGGTGCATGCCTTTAATCACAGCAGTTGGGAGGCAGAGGCAGGTGGATATTTTTGAGTTCCAGGCCAGCCTGGTCTGCAGAGTAAGTTCCAGGACAGTCAGGGCTACACAGAGAAACCCTACTGGGGGCAGGGGAGGGGATGGCATATAGATTATCAGTATTTAATATATGATGTTTTTCTAAGGGCGATTTTAGTGCTCTGGTTTTAAAAAATATGTGAATGTATTTTTATTAATAAAAGTTAATGACTTAACTATTTGAAATTTGAATGAGAACATTAGACAAATAGAAATTATATATCATATATTAATGATCATGTTTTAAATTATGTCACTCTTCATTATTTGAGAAAAACAACATGTAAAGTGAAAGAAATGTGTGTGTATATATATATATAATTGAGTCAACGTGTTTTACAATCATTTTGTAATACAGCAAATATTGTATTTTAATATCATTTAAAATTATATCTTTGTAGGAAAAAGGAATTCTCTTTTCTTCAATGGAAGATTTCTGGGAGGTATTTGAAACTGACTGAAAGCACCCCTGGAATTTCCCCTGGAAATTGTTCATTTGCTATCTTAAATTAATGCACAAGATTAAAAATAATTTAGGTATCAATTCTGTTTCTTTAGGGCCTGCTGTGCGTTTGCCAATATATAAGAAGTAGGCTATGGTGCATTGTTGAAGTTACTGTTCTGCCTTCAAAGAGTGACTTAGTACCAGTTATAGAAGATATCTTGCAGGTGCCTTGCAACTATTTAGGTCTTCAGAGATTCATTACCTGTTTAATCTCCATAGCAAACTGCAAGGTAAGCAGCACCAATTCTGTTTATAAGTGACGCAAATTAGATACATAATGTTTAGCTATGTATCACCACATAGCTAAGGAGCAAGGGAAAGGGATCGTGCGTGCCTGAGCGGCTTTCTCTGTTCTACTTTATTACTCACTCTGTTTAATGACTTAGCAGATACTGCCTGAGACTCTCCATGAGGTAAGGCATGAAAACGACAGATTGTTCTCTGTTAGTTCATTTACCATGTTTTTACGTAAGATGGTGACGTGTACCTTCATTCCCAAGAGTGCCTGGCAGGTCTTTCAAAATCTGCAGTTGTAAATCCACCTCCGTCCCCTCCCTAGTCATTAAAGAAGTAGCATAGGACACGCGATCTTCTGGGAAAGATTGACACCTTTACTCATGTTTACTAACCTTAGTCTCATCTAAATAATTTTGGCTTGAAGTTGGCTTTCTCAGATACTAGTTTTCCTACTTGGGGTACTTAGAATATAGTTTTTCATCTAATAGATTATTCTCTTGACAAAGACAAAGAGACCACATAACCAAATCACATGCCTAAAGCTCCTCTGAACACTGCATAAAATGTGTGACCAAGTCTTGAGTATGTACGTCCTTTGGGGAGACCATTGATACTCCAACTGCAGCATTCCTCATCTGGCCCTCAAAACACCCATGTCCATCTTATAATGCAAAAATACATTGTCATTTCCAAGTGTGCCAGTTCTAGTATTGTTCAAAAATCTAAAGCCTTGGACTCAAAGCTAAGGTTTACCTCTGTAAAACTCAAAAATGTGTTGTGTTCTTCCATGATAGACTAGCACAGATTAAAATCCCATTACAGAAGAGAATAGTAGAAGAGAAGCAAAAACACCCGAACCAGAGCAAGACCAGAATCCAGGAAGACAGACATTAATACTGTAGCCCCATGTCTGGGGTGTGATGCAAACTGTTAGTGAGATTGTAGACCCTCAGAAGAGGTCATAGCATGCCTTCTTCATAGTATTTTCCTTTAAAGCCCATCTGGTCTCACTGTGGGCTCTGCTCATTGCCCACAGGTTTTTTTATGTTCCATATTCCTGGCATGTCCAAGTTCTGGACCTCAGTTGAGGCCTAGCTACACTCTCGCAGCTCCATGTGTCATGCCACTCTTTTAGGGGCTGCATGCTGGGATCCAGCCTTGATCCTTCATTCCCTAGGCTTCTAAGGTTTCCTTAAAAATTTAGGTAAAAGCTAGATTTTCCCTTCACAATCTTCTCATTTTGAAATTTTAACCATTTTAATGGAGGATCTGGGTCATTTTGTCTCTCAGACCCAGACAGGACCATATGAAGGCTTAATCCAGCCCTGCCTTAATCTACCAGTGTCTGAGTTCTGGGTGAATGTTTGGCACCAATCTCCAGCAGATCTGCAATGCAGTGATTGAATGAGCTGCCTCTAAGCTGATTCTGGCAACAGAATTCATAGACCAATTGGAATGTCCCCTCTCACCAGAGGTGCTCTGCTTTTACACACATGAATGTGAGGAGGGGCTGAACAGTGCTCTTATTCCTTCGGATCCTTCCAGGGCACTGACAGTGGACAAGGTTATCCGACCAGAGCAGTTTGCACTCCATGTACACTGAGCCTTCCCCCGTTATCCACAAGGCTAGATTTGTCCCTTTTCACAGAGGTCTGCCCACATTTCTCAGTTTGATCCCCCTTTTCATTGTCTATCCCATGGCCCTGTGTCCAGTCCAAATCACAGCCAGGTTCCCGGGTATATGATTCTCAGTGTGGTCACTTTTCTAGCTGGGAGCAGAGGCTACTGGACCCACCAATCCCCCTGCTCCAGCCATAGGGTTTGATGAGGTAAAAATCCTTTGGATGTGCTTCCCCACCTTGGCGCCCAAGCTAGAAAGTTCAGGGAACCCCTTCTCAGTGTTTGCTCTCTGCGGAAATCACATTTCTCATAGATTGTTTCTGCAGCACCAGATTCTGTGTCTGCCTCTTGACAGGGTTTTCTTTCTCTTTTTTGCTTAAGACCCTGTTGAGCAAGATTCTTCTACCCCACCCGCCCTGTCACCAGGTACAAAATCGGATTGTTTTTCTTTTACAAATAGGAAGTGTAGCACTTCTGTATTTCATTACAAAATTCTGTTTGATTTTGTACTCCCTTTTCTTTCTGTACTACCCTCCTGTCCCTGTAGCCATCTGCCTGTGGTTCAGCCTTTTTTTTTATTTCAGACACTTTTTTATTGTTATTAAAAAATTTTCCACCT
>LOJH01023422.1:3153-19512 GCA_001685095.1 Ellobius talpinus | reverse complement strand
GGAGGTGGAAATTTTCTTAATAATAATAATAAAAAAAATGAAAAAAAGAGAGCCTGGGAACATTTGTCTTTCCTACTAAGTTGGAAAAAGCAAATTCAAATACCCCAAAGAGCCCATAAATCGCAAAGGAGAGATGCCCACCTGTGTAACGGGGTCCCAAGCAATGCCACCTACCTTTGCTTTTACATTCGCTTATTATCTCCTTCGTCACTTGGAAACTTCTGCTGATGTAGGTGTCGTAGGATTCAGAAATCACTAATTTGCTGACTGGGATGTGAGGTCTACAACAGAAAAGCAAACAAAGGAGAGGAAACATTCTGACGTTTTGATCCCGAGATAAAGGAACATGATATCACTCTATACTTCCAGATCTCCTGAAAGATCCTATGTTTCTGTTTCCTCGTTTCTCGGGAAATAAAGGAGGTGCAGGGCAGAGAATTTCCATCAGGAGGATGCTGAGGCTCAAAAGTTACGGTGTCATGCACAGTGACTCAATGGAAAAGTGAGGCATTCCGTGACTGTCTCACCCACATGGACACACTTAAGCAGAATGCATACTTATTCGTGGCATCACTGGTCACCGAGGGTCCTAACCATCTGGCTAATGTGGAGCAAGGTGGAGACTGGTCCCTCTGTAGAGATCACCTGGAGGACTCGAGCTTTCCTTGGCAGCTTTATTCACAATGAGCTGCAAGGAGAGCTCAGAAAAACAGATGTGCTGTCCATCTATTTGTGAGCTGATGAAATTTCCATCAGCCACTTCCCTCCTCTTTGCATCTTATTTTAAACCATGCACCCAGCACCAGGAAAAGCCTGAGAGACATAAAGATGAATTCATTTCTCCACTTGAGAAGCTCTCTGTGTGGACCAGGTGGGAATGCTATAGAGGGAAACCATAACTGTGAGACACAACCTACAAGGGCATTTGATAGGGGGATCAAAGTATTCACCATGGTGACCAGTCACCAATGCCCATGGGGAGGGGTCTGTTTAACCCTCTGTTATTTTATAGAGTTTCTGGTCCATGAAGTATTTGTCTTATCTATTTCCTACACCTTTTCCATTTTCTTGTGTCTTTAATTGTTGAATGTGTGGTGCCTGGTACAGGTGGTGTTGAGCTAACTTCACAAGGCATCTTGATTATAATTTTGAAATAACTACTGTTAAAATTAGTCCATAAAATATTTACTTAGAGGCCCCTGCATGCCAGGGCTCTCTGAAACTGCACTGCCTGCATGCTTCCGGTGGTGTCTTCCCAGCAACACTTGCATACACTCCAAGTCTCTAGGTGACAAACTGGCTCTGAGGTGACAGCTGACATGCTGTGTCGTTAACGTCTCTCAGAGCCGATATTTGAAGCTGAGTCTTGGATGTGTCCTGTGAACTGAACCTCTTACGCAGGACAACTTCCTACAGTGTTCTCTTCAAGATCACCCATCACAGCTGGGCATGCTGGCACAAAAATGAAATTTCAGCACTCACGGGGCTCAGGCAGGAGAACTGCTCAAGGAAACTAAAGGCCAGCCTGGGTTACACAGCAAACAGACCAAACAACCAACCAGCCAACCAAACACATAAATAATTGGTCAACCAACCAATTAAACAACAACAACAACAACAAAAACCCAAAGCCTGTCCATCTGGTGCTCTATTTTACTATCAGGAAATCCAACACTGCTGTGTTCAGAGGGAACTTGCTTTTCCTCATCTTCACTCAACAGGCCCTCTTCTCCCAGGAGGAAGCTTCCTGATGCCCACCACCCAACTCTTCCCAGAGGACACGGAGAAGCAAGAGTCACCACCACTTAGGGATGGACATCTTTGTTCTGGAGTATATTCCTCTTCCTGGCCTTCTCTGTCCACACCCACCTCTGATGCAGTTCCATCGGCAGTGATATCATCCTGTCTCCCAGGAGCTCCCCTCCCCCTGCTCCCATGCTGTAACAAAAGGCCACGCTGTCTGGTCAGGGAGTCACTTGGTGGGTGAGACCACACTGTCATATCTGAGATCTATGTAAATGAAAAATGGTATCTTAGGACCTAGCTCTTCATCTGTTCTTGCCTTTGGCTTCTCCCAGCATCTTGAAGGATGTGCTGATGGGCATGAGGCAGAATCCAAGTTTCTCCTATGAGCAGGACCTATCACACTGCTAACTATACCTACAAGGCCCTGTGTCACCTTTAGAGTTAAGTCAGCTTCCAACCACTTACTGTACCTGAACTTGAAGGGTTCCCTGGCAGTTCTCCCAGCATTCTCCCATGGCTACCCTCTTCTCCAACCTGTACTGGTTCAATCTGTAGTGCAGGCTTTGAGCTGCACTCAAAGCTCAGCCAGCTCGCACCCCGCATCCATGACCTCCTTCAGTCCCCTGTTCTCACTGGTTCTCCCACTACAACTGAGTGTCAGGGCCCTGGACCCTGCTTGGAAATGTTTCCCAGTGGGCAGAATATTTTGCTTTTGTTTTTCTCTCTTGTATTCTTGGCCCAGCTCCCTCACCTGCTTTCTATGCATAGCCCACAGGCTGCTGTTGCTACCTGTGGATGACGGCTAGCTATGATCTATTAGCCTGGTATGGTTTCCTCATTTCGCTTCCAGTCCTTCCCTTCTCTTCTGCATGGCCTTTGTTGCAAGGAGTCAAGATCTTTTATTTATTTATTTATTTATTTATTTAGCTTAAAAATCATTTATTTATTTAATTTGATGTGTATGTGGCCGAGTGTATAGAAGTGTACCATGTATGTATGGGAGCATGACGTGGTTAGAAGAGGCATCAGATTGCCTGGAAATGGAGTTACAGACAGTGGTGAACAGTCATGTGGGTGCTGGGAACCAAGCACAGTTCTTCTGCGAGAGCCCATCACCACTGAGCCCTGGAGGCCGGGCTCTATAAGCGGAGCATGCTTGGCTCTGATTATATTGACTCCTGGGAGTGTTTCTGTGTCACCATTTGAGCTTCATTTACTTGCTCCAACGGTCTATTCCAGTAGTTCTCCCCCTTCCTAATGCTGTGATCATTTAACACAGATCCTCATGTTGCGGTGACCTCCAACCATAAAATTATTTTTGTTGCTATTTCATAAATGAAATTTTGCCACTGTTATGAATTGTAATATAAATATTTGTGTTTTCCAATGGTCTTATCAGACCCTGTGAAAGGTTGTTTGACCCCCAAAGGGCTCTCAACCACAAGCTGAGAACTGCCGGCCTATTCACTTGGTGCCATTCATGACAGTGGTCAACTCTACCATACTGCCTCTCAAATGCTTTACTTTTGGCTTTCTCAACTTATTCGTGGAATCAGAGGCTTCCTATTCCTACTCAAAACTGGCAGAAAATGTGACACTCAATTTTAAAATGGAAAAGGAAACCTAGAATAAGGACCATGTCTTGATCTAGCAATTCCCAGGATTCATCCTGCCTGCACAGCTGGTGGGTGTATGGCCTGGGTGCACATCTGGAGCAGTGAAAAGCTCAGCGGGAACATATCTGTAGAATTTGTAGGTCAGCCTGGGAAACAGCATGGAACACATGCTCAGAGGAAACTAAAACCCAGTAACCCCACGAGGACTCGGATAGGGCTGGGTGGAGACACGGGAGAGCTATTTCACTAGTGCCAGCTGCAACCTGACCTTGTTCCCAGGCAGAAAGGTGAAGGCATTGGCACAGGGACAATAGTCTATTGCTATTTCTCCCAAGAAAAGAAAAGAAGAGAAAAACAGTAGCCAGAGAGGGGACAGAACAACATGTGAGGTGGACTAGTGATAAGGGCGATTTAATGGGATGTTTGAGGAAAGCTAACTCCCTTTAGACAGAGCTGAGTGACTGTTATCTTAGTTCCTACCCACAGAGCAGAAGAGGGGATATGGAGAAGGAGAGTCTCTCCCACCTTGTCCAGGAACTCAATGGATTATCCACAGTAAGAGGCCAACAGAGACCACAGGGAAGAAAATTCTATATATAATGGTCAGTCAGTCTGCCAAATTCTGCCCTAAGAAAGAGGAATTTCATTTCTTACTGAAATGGTTGTGATTTCTGGTCTTTCCTCAAAGCATTTGGGTGGGTTTTTGATAGGTACTGCCATTGTATTATTATTGGTTAATTCTTTACCAGGCATGCAGATTGTTTACCTGGGGGCATTGAAAAAACATTCTAGCACAGAGTATGGTCTAATGGAAAGAGCAATAAACAGGACTGGAATGGCTACAAGGCAGAACACACAGAACTGGAGACACAGAAAAATATTGATAGATGTCAATTTTTTTTTACCACAGTGATGTCATCGTTATTATTTCCACGCATGATCACAAGACGTTTTACCATGGGGAAGCCACTTGGACTATAATATACATAAAAATGGCTTTCTGGGCTGGGAACGTGGTTCAGCAGAGTGCTTATATGTCTGTGTGCATGCGGGCACACAAACATCTTAGTTGCTTTCGCTTTCTAAGATCATAAGAATAGCAAATGAACATAGTGGAAGGCAGATATGGCGGCCCGTGCCTGTAGTCACAGCCCTTGGGAGACACACTCAGGAAAATCATGCCTTCCAGGTCAGCCTGGGCAATATAATGAGACCCTGACTCAAAAGGATAAATAAGCAAGTGATTTGGAAGGTTTAAGGTAGAAACGGAAGGTGCCCCACTGCTGCATCCCACATCCACTGAGCTGTTCTATCCTCATTTCATGTGTTTCCCTAAAATACGCAATGTCTTTACTGCTATACTGACGTAGATATAATAAAGTTAGAAAATCTGAACATAAGAGCGGGTAGGATAAGAAGCTTAATTTATGGTAACATTAAATACAAGGAAACACTGGACTTCCCCAAGTCCTGGTTTCTAAAATTGTAGCTTGATTTCAACCACTATGAACAATTCCACAGGGGTCTTGTGAGGTCCATCATCTGCTTGATGAACGTAGCGTGGTAACAGTCAAGACACATGGTACCAGGGAGACAGCAAGTCAGAAAGTTACCTGTAGGTTGTATCAACACTCAGGTTGGCTGCAGCTAACTCTGATGGAGGTATCCACGCCGGTAATGTGCTCCCAGCAACCCACTTTGTCCATTCAAACAAGCCCGGCTCGACCCGAATCTTTAAGTGATTGTCTTGTTGTAAACCTTAGGGATGAAGTAAAACGAAGATGAAGGAAGTCTCACTAGATTGCCAGTGGAAAAGAATGAACCACAGGACAAGCTGTCACAAAAATTACAAGGCAGAGCAGGATGTGCCACGCACGCTACCAAAGGAGGGAAGCAACCAAAAGTCCTACAAAGCTCTTAATGTCTGTAACCACAACGATGATAAGAAAACCCTAATGGTGTATCAGTGCCATGATAACTAATAGCATTCTAATTGGTCTTAAGACCTGCTCAGTGTGAGCAAAATCATGCCTGGTACCAGAAACCTAGCCAACTACCTGGGGTTAGTGAAGTCACAGATCTTGGGAGAGATCCTGCAACTTTACTAAACCAGCACAATCCCCAACTACATCCTAAATATTCATCCTTAAACCCCACACAAGTATGGTCATCACCCTCTATCAAGGAAACTTCTCTTTGCAACAGTTGAAACACAATACAGAAGACCACAACTAATCAGAGGCAGAATTGTGGAGCCCAGTCCCAAAAGATACATCTGCAGAACACTCTCACACCTAACACTCAGGTAAATCTTGAGAAAGAGGGAGCAGAAAGATGGGAAGAAACAGAGGACCAGGGAGTTTGCTACAAGAGTGTGTCTCCTAGGAATATCAGAAGATAAAGCCTCACAAACATGATGGGCTAAACATGAGCTGAACGAAGATGACACCAGCAGACATGATGGTGGTGGGGGATGGGGAAGCCCATGAGGCCTCAACCCTACATAAGGTACTGTGGGCAACTGGGGAGTGTCGAGAATGGGAGAGGTGGTTTTCTCCAGGGAAGAGCATCTCCGATGGCTGTCCAATACTAAAGGGTCAGCCTGAAACCATACATACAGGTAGCACTGTACAAACAGGACAGGTCGTACTTATGAATTCAGAAAGACAAATGCACACTGTAAAAGCTGATGAAAAAAGAGGTCATGAGAGAGAATGGGGGGGTGGCAAAGGGTCAGGGAGGAGAAAAGGGAGGGGAGATGGTGTAATAATACTCAAAAAATAAAAAAATATTTTAATAACAATGCAGTGATTGCTTTCCTACTAGACTCAATATATCACTTAAGTTGGAAGCACACAGGTTTGGACAAATTTATAAATTTGTGTTTTACAGTGTAAACCGTAAATGAATTTAATAGGTAAACTTTACAGTTACACATAAAGCATGTGCTAAGAAAATACAATAAATTTTTATTTACCAACAAGTGCATCATTTCCCTCTGGCTGCCCCTCCACCATGTATGGTGGCTGTTAGCAGATTGAAGAGAAAGTCTCCCCTCCACAAGTTATTACTCAGTCTGTCCAAGTTTGTGGCTCCCTTTGTACTGTCAGAAACAAAAGTGTCGCTATATATGCCAGGCTGACTTCACGTTCTCAATCCTTCTGCTTTGGCTTCCTCTGGAGTGCTGGGATTACAGGTGCGCACTGCCACTTTCCTCTCATTTCTACATTATAATTCTTTCTCAAGTAAATTCCGTGACATCTTACAGAACAAAACTCAAAGCCTCCAGCTATTCTCATGGCACCCACGATGGCACAGTGGCTTACACTGTACCTGGGCATCACACAAATACCCATTTTGTCCGTCAGGGAACCCAGTTGGACATTTACATGTGGCAGTACACACATTCTGTTTTATCGTAGTGTGATTCCCCGGGAGCACAAATCTTCCCTTCAGACTCACTCAGCTCTCCTTACACCGCCTCTAGTCCAGTTTCTCTGTGCACAGTGAGCACACAGACACTTCTGTACTGAGAGGAAGGTTTACTTAAGGTTAAAGAATAGAGGACTCAAGTGTTGTGTCAAATTCTTTGCTGGCTTCTTTATTTCTGGCTCATTTGTTTGTCTGGCTCAAGTTCAGTCCAACTCCCCGCCTCCCTGCCTCCCCAGCCCCCGTCTCCTTTCCAATGCGGGGAGAATAGAGATGGCTCTAATACAAACTTCCATGGGTTTTAGGGTGAGAGCTGAGTATTTTTACAGTGTGGGGCTTTTAAAGCCTTTCCAGTTTGTGGGGTACAGTGGTGTGCACCTTTAATCCCAGCACTCAGGAGGTAGAGGGTGGTGGATCTCTCTGAGTCTGAGGCCAATCTGGCCAACAAAGTGAGCTCCAGGCCAGTCAAGGCTACACAGTGAGACCGTGTCTCAAAAATAAGTGAATAAGTACGTCTTTCCAATTAACTGAAGAAAGTAAGATGGCGATGCTGTGGAATTCCCAACAGCTCAGCCGCTGCTATGAACAGAAGGTAAACAACAGATTCAACTGCTTAAATGCAGAGAGAGAATCACGTCTATAAAAGGTGTAAAGATTTCTGTATAGCTATAACCCATCCAAGACAGCTTAAAATTCTTAGAGAAAAATGATTAGCATCTCCCCTCTATCTGGATGACATCGTCAGGAGTATGACTTTTGTTCAAGGTTGGTCACCTTGTGGAAGAATCCTCAATAAAAGTTCCAGATTTGTGTGAGCCAAGATGGCTCAAGCCTGTAATCCCAGCACTCAGGAGACTGAGGCAGGGGGATTGCTGCAGGTTTGAGGGTAACCTCAGTTACATGCTACCTTGAAACCGTTTCAAATAAAACAACAACAACAAAAACAAAGATTCAGTTTTTGAAGCTCCATAACTCTGCAGTAAGTGCCAGGAAACAGCCGGATGAACTACATAACCGCTGTCAAGCTACGAGTCTTACCTTTCAATATATTATGTGCAGTCTGAACGCAGCGTAGGGATGGAGAGCAATAAACGTGATCAATAACGGTGTTACTTTCTAACAAGGCTTCACCTGCCGAGCAAATCAGCAGAGAATCAGCATGATGGAGTCACTTGGGTTTCATCTTGATCTTCGATGGGATCAAGCCAAGCAGATCCACACACCTCCCTTCCCCAGTAGAAGCTCACAGAGAGCCAGTAGTGTCAGACCCCCATCAGTGCATCCACGGAAGAGGCAAAGCAACACGCCACTTCATGCCTTCTTCTTTCTTTCTCATGCCAGCATGCAACAAAATGCCCTCGTGGGGAGGCCTACCAGCAGGGTAATGCTCTGACCTCTACTGGGAAGATGCTGGTAACCAGGTGTGGGAACCAAGATCTCTTGAATATCAGAGACCCAACTAATGCTTTCATGCTCCCTCATGTGGTCCACTGCTTTTCTCTACTAGGTAAATCCTAAACATCTTCATGTAGGGTCAGTGTCTTTCATGGACTCGGTTACCTTGCCAGTCCTTTCTCTTGACCTGACTCAACCTGTGCTCTAGAAGTAAGAACAGCTCACAGCATCCCATGAACTCTTTACTATTATTATATTAATTCTTTTAGGTTGTTTCAAGACAGGCTTCTCTGTGTATCCCTAGCTGTCCTGGGACTTGCTCTGTAAACCGAGCTGGACTCAGACTCACAGAGATCCACCTGCTTCTGCCTCCCAGGTACTGGGATTAAAGGAGTGTGCCACCGCCCGGCTTCCCCTGTACTCTTAATGCTATTCATTTATTAAGATGTATTTATTATTGTTGTTGTTGTTGTGTGTGAGAGAGAGGGGGGAGAGAGGAGAGCACATGTACATATGGAAGTCAGAGGTCAACTTTAGTTCCCTCCTCCCACCTTTGTGTAGGTCCTGGGGACTGAACTCGCTCGCCAAGCTTTTGTTGTGTCTTTACTCAGTGAATCATTAGCTACAGGGATCTCTCGATGCTATGTCTAACCTTGCAGTTTTGTTTAAAATGTCTTTGATGCCAAGAAGACCCCCCTCTCTCTTCTGTTCCTTCTTTATAGACAGCTCCTATGCGACCCCGGCTCACCTTGCCTCTTACTCATCCTTTCTTCTCCCTTCTCCGTCCCTCGTTGCTTCCTTCCATCCCTTCTCTTTTCTATTCTCATACTCTGTGTGGCTTGTTGTTCGGTCAGCCATATAGTCTGACAGCCACCCACAACACACACATGTGCGTCCATTCACACCTGGGTTCTAGTTACCTCGTCCAGGAACTTGCCCCAAAGTAAATGATCAGTAAATATGTATTGAATGACTGAGTAGTACGTGGCATAGTTTCTGCACAGCCAGTACAGAAAATGCTTTCAAAGAACTGAACAGCTTCAAAGAGTCACTGGGCCTGTGCAAATTCAGCAATGCCCCTGTACCTCTTCCTCACCTTCAGCTCTTCTTACACCTGCTGGCAGATGCTGCTATCTAGAGCTATCAGCTGACACATGACTAAACCAGTGGCATATGCAAACCAAGCCTGACTTTCCATCTCCATTCCTCGCCGGGATCACATCTGTAACCAGCAGAAGCCTACCTGGAATCCCAGCCCAAAGAAAGCTGAGGCAGGAAAATCTGATATTCTAGGCCATCCTGGTGGTCTATAAGACCCTGTCTCAAAAAACCAAAAAAACAAATATGCACACACACACACACACACACACACACACACACACACACGGAAGTTCCAAGAAGTGTGTTTACACACTCATGGTGTGGGTCGGTCGAACGTACCAGGAGATGCTATGCAATCACAAGAGCCCTTACCCACTAGCCTTGCTTGCATACACCCAAACACAGTGATTGGCGCATCTTTCTCGTAGTCTCTGAAACCACCGCTTCGCTGAGGTAAGCTATGAGGCATGTTCAGGTTGGTGCGTATGTAGCGGCCTGGTGGGAGAAGAAGAGCAAATAAAGACCGCATAGACTTTTTCTTTACTCGAGATGTTCCTCGGTGATCCTGACCCCTCCTCCTTCTTGGTCAAAGACACTGAATGGAACTGTCTGAAGCCAATGGAAAACATCGAATCTGACACTTTTTCTTCAGTAAACTGACTTAAAATCCACCCTTCCTTCTGCTGATGACAGCGATGAGGGAATTACTCAATGAATATAACAACCAGACTCAGGCAAGGCTCCCCTTCTTAAAATGCCACTTGAGTGAGAACGGAACCGGATGGGTCACAGTGATGCCATGGCGGGAACTCTGGTCACAGAATCAGCACGCGTCTCTGAACTGGTTTTGTTGTCTGAACGTGGGCAAGATACAGTGACTCTTTGCTCCCTGGTACCTCAGCTTATAGAACGGGGATACAAACGCTTATCCCTATAAGTTGGAACAATCAAGAAGGACTCAGAGATTCCAAGAATTTTGTAACTGCATGTACATGATGACTACATGTACATAAAAGCAGCTTGACTGTGCCCCCTAGAGGCCGTTATGGGTATGTATTGCTGTGCAGGCCATCAACCATCACCCCTTTGAGACCTGTGATGGATTCCAAGGGCCCCACTAGATGCCTAAAACCATAGACAGTGACGAATCCTGAACAGACTACGTTTTTCACTCCCACAAAACACACCTATCATAACATTTAACTTATAAGTCAGCCACAGCAATGAGGAATAATCAAATGATAGACCACAATGCAAGTTACAGAGATGTCTCGCACAAAACACTGAATTGCGGTGTTCTTGGAATTCTTATGAAAGGGCGCTGTGACTACATGACCGAGTGAAGAGAAACAAACGATACTGTGACACCAGATTTTATAACTAAGATGACAGCAGGCGAGAAATGGATGCATTGGACAAAGGGATGATGACCCAGATGGGACAGACTTGGATAGCCTGAGATTTTATCACGTTACTTAGAGTGGAGGGATCATAATATAAAACCAACGGATTGCTTGTGTGCCGGCTAATTTTGCATCAACTTGAGTCATCTGAGAGGAAGGAACCCAAATTGAGAAAATGTCTTCATATGATTGGGTTGCAGGCAAGCCTGTAGAACATTTTCTTAATCAGTGATTGATGGGGAAGGGCCCAGCCCATGGTGGGTGGAGCCACCCCTGAGCTGGTGGTCCTGGGTTCTATAGGAAAGCAGACTGAGCAAACCATGGGGAGCAAGCCATGGGGAACAAGCCAGTAAGCAGCATCGCTCCACGGCCTCTGCATCAGCTTCTGCCTCCAGGTTCCTGCTCTATTTGAGTTCCTGTCCTGTCCTTCCTTCAAATGATGGACGACAATGTGGAAGTGTTAGTCAAATAAGCCCTTTCCTCCCCAGCTTGCTTTTCGGTCATGGTGATTCATCACAGCAGTAGAAATCCAAACTAAGCTAGACAGCTTGTTTGAGACCTTTCCACTTACCAGTTTTAGACCATGGTTAACTGTGGCTAGCTGAACCCATAGAGTCAAACTGGATGAATGGAGAGACTACAGTCACTCACCTTTGGCATCAAAGCACTGGGACAGCCAGTACTTCCCGAACACAACATCCATCCTCTCCCCATGCCGACATACAAAGAGACATCGCTTCTGGGGCCCAGGCTGGCTGTTGACTCTCAGGGGCTGCAGGGGAAGAAAAGCAAGGAGTAAGACACACTGCACCCACATATGGTGCACCCTGATGCCAAGTGAGCGGAGCTCTGGGACAAATTCTGTCATATGACTCTGACAATCTCCCTGACCGCTCTGAGTTCAGTTTGGCCTGCCTGTAAAGTGAGGATAGTAAACTCCTCCTACAGATGTCATAAATTACTCTCAGGTGCCTAAGAGATGCCTGCAGGTGCTTTGAAATAGGAAGGATTGTGTAAGTGCCATGCTCTTTGCTGCCCCCTACTGTAACAGGAGGGTTACTCAAGGTACAGTTCATGGGTCAAACCTGCCCTTAATGTAGATCATCTAGAAGGGCAGCTATCTCCTCCAAAGAGATACGTCATCAGTTCCTTCTAGGAGGAAGAAATTCCATCTTCACAGGTGTCTGCCTCATGCCTAGTTTATACCCAGTGCCCTGCTGTGCACATTCTTTTTTCTACAATTTTATTATTTATGTCTATGGGTGTTTCACCTGCATGCATGGATGGGTACCAAGTGTGTGCAGTGTCCACAGAGGCCAGAAGAATACACTAGGATGGGAATTACAGACAGCTATAAGCTGCCATGTGGATGCTGGAGTTGAACCTGGGTCTTTTGAAGGGCAGCCAGTGCCCTTACCTGCTGAGTCCTCTCTCCCTCCAGCCACATTCTGCACATCCCAATCATCATGTGCGTTCTGCTATCTGACTGCATAGATTGGTATTTCTAGAATGGGCTCAGAGGGTTAAGCTGCAGCTTCTCAATGGCGACTTAGGTAAGTTGAGCCAACTACTGGCTTCCACAGCTGCTAGCGGCACTGCACAGATGTTTCTCCATCCTTCCTGCTGATGCATTGGATGTTCCCAGTTGCCCTGAGCTGCCAGGCCCTTGCTGGCCACCACTCTTCCACTGGCTTCTTTTTGCTTTGCCAGGGCTAATGGGTGGGCTGGTGCTGTGGACTTTGCCACCTGCTCTCTTGATGTTCTTTAACTTAAACCCTGGGCTCCAGACAAGTGTATCTCCTCCATTTTCACCCTTAACACGCTGAACTTTCAACCTGTCTGTTTTGCTTGACAGCTCCTACTCCTTCCTCCAGCCTGTCTCCCAAGTGTTATCAAGACACTGAATTCTCAAGTCCAATGACCACGCTAAGAACCTCACTCTACTGATACAAATATGGCTGTCTTCCCTATTCTGAGAGAAAGCCTCCCCTTCCTTCCTTGGGATGGCCTTGCTTCCAAGCTCAGGCCCACATGGCAATGCCCATAGGCAGCACCACTCACTCTTCTCTTCCTAGTTCGGGACTACTGTGTGTCTTTTACGACCTTGTGTACTTGTCTCCCCGTAAGGTTAGGGACCCTTTGAAAGAAGCAAGGTCAGTGCTGAGGATGGTCCTCAGAGCATCCCGATTAGATTCGAGGACATGACATGACCCCCATAGTCAGCCTCACCTGCATGGGCTGGCAGATGATAGTGAGAGGCGTCGTCTCCCCAAGTCCTTGGTCCTCATACTGTCGCCTCTCCAATACCCCATCACCAAATGTGAGGGAGCTGGATGACACGGTATTTAAGATGGAGTATGAACTGCAGAGGAAGGAGAGGAAAGGGTTAACTGCTTTGGCTAGGAGTCATCCGCTGTTAGTGCTGAAGCTCAACACAGGAGTATGGGAATTAGCACAAAGGACTGTCTGGTCACATGGTGTTTGGGAACCTGAGCAGGAACACCCATCCCCAGGCAAGAACATCTTGTTTTTGACTGAAGTCTCATAGTTAATAAACAAGGGGCGGACAGTTCTCAGAGCTGAGAACAGATGCACGCATTTCTTTGGGCAGGGATGGGGTCTAGGCTTATTAGGATGCCACAGGCAGGGTTGGCAGCAAAGACACGTTAAAGAATAATGAGGTATCAATTATGTACCACTGTTCCAGCTCTTTCTGTCGCTGCACTGAAACAAACAATTCCCGCTGCCTTTAATCTTTTCCACGGCAATTTCCATCTGAGGAATGTGAAGGGAGACGTCTTCTCAGCGCCACTTACCCGTGGCTATGAGGCACAGGAGCAGAGCCTTACCCCTTGTCCCTTAACCTGCCTTCTTCAGCCTCCAGCACTATGCTCGCCTCCATAGCAACTTCCAGGAGATGATTAAAAACTGGGTTATTTCAGAGGAGCTGACTTCTGCCAGATGTTTGGAGCTGTGAGCCAAGAACTCTTATTTCTGACTACACCACTGTAACTTTGCAGGCCCAGAGGCACTCTGGCTGAGAGCAGGACTGTCCAAACATGCCACACTGAAAATTTCTGCACACAGTATGGCTCTCCAAAGCTTTCTATAATGAGGGCTGCTATTTAAATACGGCCATTGGGCAGATCCAACAAATATCTCCTGGGTCACCGGGCAGTCTCAAAAGGAAGTATTTGAATTTTTAATTTCTCGCTCTTGGAAAAGCCTGCTGTGCTCAATCAAGTCTGGGTTTGTGTCTGCGGACCCTGTGATCTATGCAGGCACCCACTCTGCAGTGTTTGTCTTTAGCACAGTATGCATACTAGAATTTTATGTTTGAATTTTTCCCATATTTTCTAAAACCAGTAAGAAAGCTGGTTTTCAGGTTTTTAAAAATTGCCTACCTCTAGTTTTTTGGTTTGTTTTTTTTACATATATTCATTGTACACAGTACTTAGTTTCATAAGGACATTGTCATACAAGTACATAATGTACTTAGGTGCTGGGTGTGGTGGCACACCCCTTCGATCACAGCACTCTGGAGGCAAAGCAGGCAGAGCTCTGAGTCTTAAGTCAGCCTGGTCTACATAGCAAGTTCCAGGACAGCCAGGGCTACACAGAGATTCTGTCTGGTGGTTGTGGTCTAGGGACACAAATACCTTATTTCAAAAAATGTTGATAGGCAAGCAGATCTCTGTGAGTTCAAAGCCAGCCTGGTCTACAAGAGCTAGTTCCAGGACAGGCTCCAAAGCTACAGAGAAACCCTGTCTCGAAAAACAAAAAAAGTTGATAATGTACTTTGATCACCCTTTCTCCCTCCACCCCATCTCCCCCACTAGTTCTCTAAACTCCTTTAAACAGTCTGATTTTTATGTTCATGTCATTCCTATGTACGTATGTACGTGTATATGATTTTATGCACCTTTATAAAATTTACGATGGACAAGTAAGAGAAAACACGCAGTATTTGCTTTTCTGAGTCTGAACTTAATTCATTTACGATATTGATCTCCTATTGTATCTACTTCCCTTCAAGTGGACATTGTTTTGTTTAGCGCTACATCAAATCCCACTCATTTATTTACCACATTCTCTTTATTCGCTCTTCTGCTGAAGATACCCAGGCTGGTTCCATCATTTGGCTATTGTGACCAGTACTTCAATAAATGCTACTGTATGCTGCCTTAAAGTCGATGGTAAATGCCCACGAGCAATACAGTCAGATCAGAGGTTAGAAGTTGATTGGATTTTTGTTTTCGTTTTCAGAAAATCATACGACTTGCTGTCTTCAGTGTCACTACAATCAAAGGACCTGGCTCCCCCTGAGACAGGGCGGGGACAGTGCCAGACCAGGGTGGAAAGGATGCAGGTCTAATACCCAGAACCCCTTCTCAGGGAGCAGAAAGATGCCAGTTCCTGCCCAGAACATGCTAGGCCTGTCTGAAGGCCAGAAGCTCACCCCACTACAGAGGACAGTGGGCCAGCATCACCCAGATGGTGGTTAGGAACAAATGACCACCAGAAAGAGCAGCGAGAGAACATTTTCTTAGCCATCCGGAAGGCTGAGGAGCACCGGGTGGGGAGAGGTACAAAAGCCACTGACACCCCAAGTCTCTGGACACTGCATTAACCCTTTCTACAGCTTTTCATGAAGCCATCCAGGGTCCAGCCAAGTGGCTCATGTGTCTCCCCAGGACTGTCCATCTTTGGTTAGGCTCCCGTGAGAAGATCTGTCTTATAGAGCTGAGCTATGCCTCTGTGAGTTATTTTTAGCTCTGGCGGTAAGCATTCAAGTACAGCTCACCTGTCGGGATATTTTTACGGAAGAGACATTTAGTTTAATGAGGTCTGGTAAACAGAGACAAAAAAATCATCAAAACCCTGGTGGACATTCTGTAGGCAGTACAAACCTCGGAAAACTGACCTTCCCTGAAGCCACCACTACACCTTCTACTTTCTGTGCAACGATTATCTCCTTCCTGGTGGCCCAGACAAGTAACTCAGCTTGGGCAAAGTCTGCACCGCTGGTACACGAGAGAGCTAGGATTTGGATATAATGCGACTAAAACTCAAGTTCTTAACCGCAGAGTCTCAACACCTAACCCTTGCATCCTGACACTTTTCGCAGAGCCAGCGGTGAACCTGGTAGTTTATCTGAAAGCAGAGTTCCCAGGAGATAACATCAACAACTATCTTCACAATAAAAGAGAACGCACAGACCTTCCTTGGTGCCCTGAGTGAGGTCAGTCAGTTTCCCCATGGTGGAGCCTGAGTTCTAGTTCAGGGAGGTGGGCTACACAGAAAGTCTTACAAGGGTGAGCAGGACTTCATGTGTGTGCTCTCACATCTAGCCCCACTGCTTAACAAAGAGACTCATGAGCTGTGCTTTATCAAGCAAATTATCTTCAGTTCTCAGTATGTGCATGAGCTACTTATTGGGGAGATGTTCTGGGAAGTGCATCACTGGGTGATTCGTCAGAGTAGCAACGGGGGGAGCTTAAACTAAGCTGCTAGCATGCTGCATGACACAATTCAAGGTCCCATTACTGTGTACAAAGTCCACCCCCAACCCAAATGCTATTACAAATGTGATACATGGCTGTATTTTGTTTTACGTGTGTGTGTGTGTGTGTGTGTATGTGTGTGTGTATGTGTGTGTATGTGTGTGT